>JASVEL010011037.1:0-179707 GCA_032618575.1 Nicotiana noctiflora
CACCTCTATTTGCTTTTATTATTGTTGTGGTCTCATTGTTCCGAGACAGACGGTTATTATTTATTTCTTTCAGGCCATTATGTGTAGTTATTCCTTAGTAGTTCGTGAGTTTGTGACTCCACATCTTGGCTAGAGACATCTTGGGTAGAGGATTTATGTCGATTATTTTACACTATTATTCGGTTTTTATTCGAAAGACTTTCGCATTTAAGGTTATTAGTATTATTCTTGCTATTAAATATGAGAATATGATGGTTGTATAAACATTAAGATGGTGAGTGAATTGGCTTGCCTACCTACCACGAGTAGGCGTCATCACGATCCCGATGGTGGGGGAATCCGGGTCGTGACAAAACAGTTACTACAATGCCGATAATGTGATTCACAAACAAATATTTTTTACAACAATATGTAAGTTAAGATTTTTTTTTCTAACACTTTAAGGATATATATCATAAATTGAGATGCCGTCCGAAAAAAAAACAGCATTGCTTAACCATTATTAAAAATGATATCTTAATAATCATATGGTATTATCAAATTCAACATCATAGTTTTTAAGAGAGAAAAAGTGGCCAAATGGGTCCAATTAGAAAAAAAGGAAAAGAAAGAGAGAGAATAGAACTTTAATTAATAAAAGAAAAAGAAAAGATAGAGAAGTCCACTTATTCATATGGGAACACAATAATGTTTAGAGGACCATTCCACTTTGCTTCCTTTGCTTTTCTAACGTTGAGCTGTCCATTCAATTCTTCATTATATGCATTCAACTCTCTCTCTTTATCTCTTATCTTGATAAGTTCAATTCCATCTCTTTACGTCATATCTTCAAACAGATTTAGAGCTTGTATGGTCAAAGCTTTTAGGAGGTCAAAATTATTTTTTTTATTTTGTAAAAGAATATACTTTTTGATCAATTGTTTGGTTAAAATGAAAAGATATTTTTGAACAATAGTAGAAGTACTTTTTCTGTTTTTTTGGAAAAAATTACAAATTCTAACTTTTTTCAATAAACAGAACCAAGAAATTAATTTATTAAAAAAAAACTTACAATGAATTTATATTTTTCAAATAATTCCTTATTAGTTTAATTTTTTTCTTTTATTTTTCCTTTTTATTTTTATTTCTACTTTACATTCCTTCTCCTTTTATTTCAATCATATTTTTATTCTCTTTCTCCTATTCATGAGCGTAAATTTTAAATTAATATTAAATGATGCATTTTGATATATTGAAATTATCATGTTCAATGTTATTGCTTTGAAATAACTATATTTTATATTTATTAGATTTTTTAGTTTGTATTTTTACTTTACATTTTATATTTTAATTGAATTTTTTTATTATTAATATTTAATTTTATATTTCTTTTCTAAATAATATAGATCGCAAATTGAATCTTTACTATCTTTTTTCGTAATTTGATACTTAAAAGTATTTTTTCAAAAGATTGACCAAACACAGTGAGCATGCAATAAACATTACTCAAACGAATTGGCCAAATACAAACTGCTATTTTGCAAAAGTATTTTTTCAAAAATACTTTTAACCAAAAATACGTTTCAAAATAAGCAGTTTTTAACAACCTGCCCGAACGGGCTATTACTTATTTCCTCCTTAGCGGAAGGGATTATCTGGAGCAACCCAAATGTGATGGATGGACTCCCTGTTTCTACGGCCTAATTATTCATCTCTAAGAAGCATAAAATCAAACTCTAATCGTGTTTGTTTCACATAACAAACGTTAGAAAAACATTTTTCTATTCAATTATATATAATGGCGTATTTATAGGTTATAAGTAAAATTAAGGAAGATGACTTATTAGTATGCTTATGAGTCATCTAGCATCCTTTATATGTGGATTAAAGTAACATATTTATGGATTATTTTGCAGCTTAGCTACAAAACTTTTTGTCGGTCCTTGACTAATTATTAAATTCCATGAAAAGGAAATGGAACAAAAAAATTGATAATTGGCAAAGTCAAATGTATTGTAAAATAAAGACTGTAAAGTAAAGATAAGTAAAGAGAGAGACTGATATATTATTCGAATTCAAACTGATGTACAAAATGAACTGAAAACTCTTCTATTTATAGAAGAAAGGAAGTTGATGTGTAAGCTACTACTGCAAGTTGCTGTGTAAGCTGCTACTGCAAGCTGCTGTGTAAGCTGCTACTGCGACCTGTTGTGTAAGTTACTATAAGCTGCTGTGTAAGCTGCTACTATATCTGATATGGATAATCTTATACTAAGAGTAATGTTTATCCATAACGGAGTACTGAAAGGATAAGCTCATTATACCCGGTATGGATAATCTTCTACTTGGGGTAATGTTTATCTATAATCGGATACTGAAAGGATAAGCTTATTATACTCGATATGGATAATCTTTTATCGAGAGTAATATTTATCCATAACCGGATATTGAAAGGATAAGCTTATTATACCCAGTATGGATAATTTTCTACTGGAAGTAATATTTATCCGTAATCGGGTACCGAAAAGATAAGCTTCTTCGGGAAGCTTATTTCCAATAAAGTACTAAATAGGAGTCCCATATGGATAAGCTTCTTCAGGAAGCTTATTTACAACGGAGTATGAACATCCATAATATAATATATTTATAACACTCCCCCTTGGATGTTCATTAAAAGATAGTGTGCCTCATTAAAACCTTACTAGGGAAAATCCTATGGAAAAAAATTCTAGTGAAGGAAAAAGAGTGCACATATTTAGTAATGCGCTTTGCTAGGTGCCTCATTAAAAACCTTATAAGGAAAACCCTGTGGGACAAAACCTTAGTAAGGAAAAAAGAGTGCATAGCGTATTTACTCCCCTTGATGAAAACCTTGTTTCAAATATTTGAGTCTCTGCATTCTAACCTTGTATCTGCATAACCAATATGATCCGCACCACTTTTGTTAGCATTAGAAAGATACATAAGTGCATAGCAATTGCACTGAGATCGAGTATTTCAGAACCAATGAGTTCCTCATCCTCTTCTGGAGGTCGGAACAGATCCTTATTCACTTCAAGTGATCGAACACCCATTGATGTACTTAATGGGTGCGCTTGTCCATGTAAAAGCATTCAAACACCCTTTATGTATAGGCAAATTGATGGATAAAAGATCTCGTCTACTAAATATTTAATTTGCAGACCAAGATAAATTTTATTTTTCCAAGATCTTTCATCTAAAATTCTTTCTTAAGATATTCAATTGCCTTTGGAGCTCTTCTGGAGTTCCAACAAGATTTATGTCATCAACGTATACAGCAAGTGTAACAAATTCTGATGACATTTTCTTTATAAAAATACATGGACAAATAACATTATTTATATAACTCTCTTTCAGCAAATATTCACTGAGGCGATTATATTACTTGCACCTAGATTGATTTAAACCGTACAAGATATTTATAATCTGATCGAGTATATTTCTCGAGATTTTAAACTATATGCTTCATGCATTTTAAATCCTTCGGGGATCTATATAGAGATTTAATCGAATGAGTCATATAGGTTATGACTCACATTTAAATGGCATGACATCTTTAGGTGTCTGGACTACTGGTCTGATCCTCATAATATTTAATAATATTATGCACTATATTGTATCAAATATATCATCGACGATCATTTTGTATCGGTTCCTAAGCGACATAACTTGTTGAGATCTCATCACTTTCTTTATTTTCAGGTACCTCAACTTCTTCTGGAGTTTCATGAAATATTATGTCGTGGGCTCTTCTAGAGCTTATTTCCTCCTCATTATGATCATTTTGATCATTATCTCCTTATCATTTTTCAATGATTGTTACCTTTGGAACCGATTTGTCTACCACGCTTCATGCGTACAATAAACTCTATCCTTTAGGGACTTTAAATTTTAATAGGAGCATTTGCAGCTGAAATATGATATTTGATTTTGGATTAGCAAATGCTTCTGGCATTTAACTTGAATTATCTTCTAAGTGAGGATCATGATAATTCCATTCATATAGCATATTTTTCAGCTATTTATTTCATTCCCCAGATGTTAGAAAAACTAACATATATCCCCTATCTTCTTTGGGAAATATATCTTTGTGCATTGTGGTAGAGAAATTAATCATATACCACTCATTAAAAGATAGTAAAATATTTGATTTCTGATCCTAAACCAATTATGAGAGGAGGACTTATCATATATTGTTGGTTCTGATGCATACAAGTGTTGTTATATGCAATTTAGAAAATCTTAGACCAACACATGAAACTTTGTTCTCATAAACAATAGTTTAGCTATTAATAGGAGATATTCACTGCTAAACTAGCTTGTATATAAACCAGCATTTTCAAGATGAATTGTCTTGATTTCATAATCTGAAAATTATGCTCTTAAGTGAGAAAAACAATTTCAAATGCCAAACTGCATGTTGACAATAAACATACATGTAACCATCTTATATATGCATCTATAAGTGGTTCACGTGATAGGTGTATGGATCCATATTCACCTTTTATATATTTTAGAATCAGGGGTCTTAGTCCCACCTTTAGCTGGTATAATCAATTTATTGTGAGAACAAACAACACAGGAGAATTCTTGAAGAATCTTCTAGTTCTTCAGTATATGCTTATCTTAATTCTCAAATAGCTCATTTTAAAATGGCAAATAAAAACTTCAAGTTTATCATGGCATGTGCTATCTCTTAGTAAACTTCTGGTTTACTATGACATAAACTTTTGCATTAGTAAACTTCTGATTTACTATGGCTACTTTTGTATTAGTAAACTTCTGGTTTATCGTGATACATGATAAAGTACAAATCGAAGAATAAGGTTGGTAACTTCTCATATACATATTATTTTACCCCTATGATTGTGAAAAAATGAAGATTTTCAATCTTCCAATCATTTATAGTCTCAATATGATAGCCATTTATTTTAGTAAATTTCGGGTTTACTACAACCTATGTTTTGACCACAATCATATAATATGAATGACATATTTATAAATAATCTCTTCGAGAGCCTTCAATTATTATCCACAATCAAATATTTATCGGACACTATTGGTGTCACGTGCCTTATAGGGAAACAGTTAGCTCTTCAAGAGTTGTTGATACATTTTGTACTATCAAATATTTCTCAGATATTTCTGGTATCATAAGAGAAAATCATAATCAAATAAACAATTCTTTAAGCACAAGAAAACTCCTCTTTATAATATTTTCCTACTTCAGGAGGCAATTTCAATTGTATTACTTCTTCAGGAGGAAATTTAAAATACGAAATATTGAGTATATATTCTCTCAATTATATTACCTATTAATATTGCACATTCACTTCAGGGAATGGATTATTATTATCAAAAGTTCTCATCCTTCAGGAAAATCGAACATGATTATTTGAATGCGCATTAATCACAATAACACAACCTCTTTTAAAATATTTACTACTTCAGGAGCAAATTGAGACGTGCATTTAATATAGAAAATATTTATGTATCTTATCTTCAATTGTAACCATAAAAAGTCTAAATTATCACTTCTGGTGATCATATGCATATACCACTTCTGGTGGTTAACAAAATATAATTACAATGAGATATACGAAAATAACCACTTCTGGTAGTTGTATATTTCTTTCAAACTCTGCTGGAGTTTAAGTTGATCTAATAATAATATCCATATTCTTTAAAATGACATAAATACGATATATTATAGTAAACATCATTATCAAATCATAACTTTTATTTATGTACAGTTACATACCATACTACTTATTACAAATAACAAAAATTAAAGTATTTATATTTCTACGGATTCACTACCGATTACATGACTTGTTTCTCCTTCTGGGAGTGCAAAGTAATCAGCTACATCTAAATGCATGAAGTCAAAATTATCTTCAGAGATAAAATTTGCTTCAGCATCTTTCTCTGTCTTTTTCAAGGAGGCTTGATAAAACTCAACCAAGTGCTTTGGCGTACGACATGTACGTGACCAGTGCTCTTTTCCTCCACATCTATAACATGCACTTTTTGCATTTAGTGCTTGCACCGCTTCATGATTTTGTTCCTTCCTTTTCCACTACTGGTGGTGTGGAGGGTTCTTTGGTGCATTATTATTACCATGATTGGAATTTCTTCCCCGACCACGGCCATGAGCACTACTGGGGCCACGACCTCTTCCACGTTTGGCTTGGTGGAAGTTCGTCTCATTCACTTAAGGGAATGGACAAGAACCAGTAGGTCGACTGTCATGGTTTTTCATTAATAGCCCATTATGTTGCTCGGCTATAAGAAGATGTGAGATAAGTTCAGAATACTTTTTAAATCCCATCTCTCGATATTGCTGTTGCGGGAGCATATTCGAGACATGAAAAATGGTGAAAGTTTTCTCCAACATATCATAATCAGTAATATTATCACCACATAATTTTAGTTGGGAAATAATTCTGAACACAACAGAATTATACTCACAAATAGATTTAAAATCTTGTAGCCTTAGATGAGTCCAATCATATCGTGCATGTGGAAGAACGACCATCTTCATGTGGTCATATCTATCTTTTAAATTATTCCACAGTATGACTTGATCTTTAACAGTAAGAAATTCCATTTTCAGGCCTTCATCAAGGTGATGGCGTAGGAATATCATTGCTTTGGTACGGTCTTGGTTTGATGCCTGATTTTTATCACTGATGGTGTCTACCAGACCCATCGCATCAAGATGAATTTCAGCATCAAGCACCCAAGACATATTGCTTTTGCCCGATATATCCAGGGCCATAAATTCAAATTTAGAAAGATTTGACATTATTTAGAAAAAGAAAGTTCTTACCTCAATTACTTTCAAAATATTTGCTCGAGATGGCAGAGTCTCGTGCTGATAACGTGTTGTAAAATAAAGATTGTAAAGTAAAGACAAGTTAAGAGAGAGACTGATATATTATTCGAATTCAAACTGATGTACAAAATAAACTGAAAACTCTTCTATTTATAGAAGAAAGGAAGCTGATGTCTAAGCTACTACTGCAAGTTGCTGTGTAAGCTGCTACTGCAAGCTGCTGTGTAAGCTGCTGCTGCAACCTGATGTGTAAGCTACTATAAGCTGCTTTGTAAGTTGCTACTATATCCGATATGGATAATCTTATACTAAGGGTAATGTTTATCCATAACGGAGTACTGAAAGGATAAGCTCATTATACCCGGTATGGATAATCTTCTACTTGGGGTAATGTTTATCCATAACCGGATACTGAAAGGATAAGCTTATTATACCCACTATGGATAATCTCTACCAAAGAGTAATATTTATCCATAACCGGATACTGAAAGGATAAGCTTATTATACTCGGTATGGATAATCTTCTACCGAGAGTAATATTTATCCATAACCGGTTATTGAAAGGATAAGCTTATTATACCCAGTATTAATAATCTTCTACCGAAAGTAATATTTATCTGTAAACTGGGTACCGAAAAGATAAGCTTCTTCAGGAAGCTTATTTTCAATAGAGTACTAAATAGATAAACATATTTACGGCGGAGTCCCATATGGATAAGCTTCTTTAGGAAGCTTATTTACAATGAAGTATGAACATCCATAATATAATATATTTATAACAAGATGTACATTGTTTCTTACCGTACTACTCCATTTTTAAAAAGAAAGTACTATTAAAGATAGGTAAAATAGCCTAAATGACACTTATACTTGTGCCACTTTGTCATGCCGGTCCCCAAACTTGATGAAGTTTCATCTAGGCACCTCTACTCGTTCAAAAGTAATATTTTAAACCTCTCTGACCATGTGTGTCCCTCAATCGTCTCGCTGTATTATCCACGTCAGATAAATATTCCATGTCATTATTTTAATTCACAAAAAGTAATTTTGGAAAGAAATCACAAACACATTCATGCCTTTCTCTCTCTATCAAGAACAACCATTTTTAATATTCGAGGAGATCAAGCCCTGTAAAATTTGATTTGAGGGATTGGGAACATTCACCTGAGATGAAGGAAGCGATTGGCATTGGTTTTGGGTGGTAATTATCCCTGTAACCTCTTCCCCGACCAAATGGTGCAGCTCTAAGCTTTGCCGGCGATTATGGTGATTTCTTGTCACATTGGCTGGATCTGCAACTATGCAGAAATGATCTTTGGGATGTGTGGAGTCGTTTCCAATTGGTTGTAACTTCTCAATTGGCTCAGAAACGATGAAGTCATTTGGTCGAGCACTTGGAGAAGATGACTTGTTGATGATCATCGATTGCAAAATTGGCTCTATTGGTTGATACCCATGTAAAATTGATGGTTCCATTGCGTTCTCATCATCACCGGGAAGCTTTTGGTACCTTTCTTTTAGAGAGTGATGACCTGTAGCCTTCTGCGCCATAACTTCTAGCTCGCCAAACTTTTTCATTTGGTCGGAGCAGGTGATTTTGACGGTAGAAATGGCTGAAAATTGGGTGGAAGGTGCGCCTTGGGATGGAGAATAATCTCCACGGTTCACATTTTGGATTGGATGGTTGGATTTTTCACTTTGAATGCTTCACTGTATTAATCCCCCTTTATTTTTTCTTTTCTTTTTATTTTTTGGTATTTTAAATTAGAATCATCAACTTTTACTCGCTTCTTAAAGCGTGTAGTCACGCATTTTATCCAACTGAGCAAAGCAAATGCCACATAGTCTAGGTCAATGGTCAGAAGAGTTTAAAATATTACTTTTGAACGAGTAAGGGTGTTTAGATGAAACTTCATTAATTTTGGGGACCGGGATGACAAAATGACACAAGTATAAGTGTCACTTAGGCTATTATGCCTTAAAGATAATATACCTACTTTCTTAACAACAAATCTAAATGGTGGGAAAAGACTTTGCAAAATCAAATTTACCTTGTCTTGCATTTTAAATGATAAGAAATAAATATAAAACCGCAATATTTGAGTAATTTCCAACAAAAGGTAAAATTTCAATTTCTTAAAAATAATTATTTATTCATTACCATTTTTCTTATGGAGCCGTTTGGTAACGGAGATTAGGGCTTTAATCCAAAATAATATTCGAGATTAAATTTATCCGATGTTTGATTGTAAATATTAGCTCTAATTAATATGCCTAAATTATTTATTCTGATCATAATCTTAATTATCAAACGACCCTAGAGGGGAAAAGAAAGAACATCCAAAGGGCGAGGGTTTAGAAGATTTAACTCAAATAAACGTTCACCTAATTTTTTTAAATTTAAAATAGTCCATGAATGTATAATATATGTGTAATATTATATAACCAATATATAATCGATGTATACATGCTAGAAAAAGTAAATATTAAGTATATTATTGATAAAATAATATATATATTATATCTTTCAATAATTTAATAATATAGTTAATAATTGACATGATTTATCTGCTACACCGTCACCGTTATCTTGACGGCGTTTGCTCCCTTGAAACGGTTGTAACCAGTGCAGGTCGTTCTCATCAACCCTTAACAAATTATCTTTATGCTCTCTCAATACCCTTTTTCATTCTCCTTTTACGTCACCGCCTACTTCTCAATTCCCACATCTTTTGCTGCAGATTCACACCATTCTCTCAGGTACATACTCTTGTAAAAAAATTCCCTTTTGGATCTTACTTTTTTATATAGTTGCATCATGTATATACTTTTCTAGGATTCTTTTTTACTTATTATTTTTAATTCTACAGATGTTTTAAAGATTCAAAGGCTTGTTTGGAATCAAGAATTGGTGTTTTCATCTCGCAGAGGTCAAATCTTTAATGGGTATACAATGAATTGTTTGATAAAGTTGTAATTTTTCTGATTTTGGTGTGTTTTAAAATTCATGAAGAAATGCTATATATGGTTCTAAATATGAACTGAATCAAGGTTATTGAATCTTGGTTGTTTGATTCTTGTATGGATATGTTGATGAAGTGGTCATGGTTATGTTTTTGAGTATTAGTTGTGGTGGAATTATAGTTCCAGAGAGGCAGACGCGGATCCGGGATTTAGAGTCATTTAGTTGGAAGTGGATACAGGATATTATGTATATACATTTTCAAGATCCTTTTTCATATGTATACTTGGTTCAAACTGAAAGTAGTAGGTTCAGTTGAACCCGTTGCTATAGGCTAGAGACGCCTTTACTTCACCTCGAATAATAGGAAATGCTAACAAAGGGGAAAATGGGTGAAGATCTCCTCACAACCTTAACTATAGAAAGCAATCATTTGTCCACCCTTTTGTCCATGGATTCCGGTTCGTCTTCTCATGATGAAATGGAGAGAGAGTTGATCCGGACTGTTAACCATCTACAACCGCCGGATATCAATCTCCCACTCGAGCCTAGTCCTCCTCCTCCGTCGTGGAATGATACGTGTGATATGCTAGATGTAGGCCTTGGTCCCCAACATTATGAGGTTGAGACAAATATTAGTGTCACCAAAGTTGGGAAGAAGTGTGCCAAGCGGCTTGATAGTATTTGGGGTGCTTGGTTTTTCTTCAGCTTTTACTTTAAGCCAGCTCTGAATGAGAAGTCGAAGGGTAAGATTATTCGTGAGAGCAACGGCGCATCTCGGTATGATAAATCGGATTTGAGGCAGGATGTTTTCCTTGTTCAGCATGATATGGAGAATATGTACATGTGGGTTTTCAAGGACAGGCCTGAAAATGCTCTTGGCAAGATGCAATTGAGGAGTTACATGAACGGGCATTCGCGCCAGGGTGAGAGCCCCTTTCCTTTCACTGCCGATAAAGGTTTTGTTAGATCTCACAAGATGCAGAGGAAACATTACCGAGGTCTTTCCAATCCTCAGTGCCTTCATGGAATTGAAGTTGTTAGGTCGCCCAATCTTACAGGTCTTGATAAGGAGGAGCAAAAGAAGTGGATGGAGCTTACCGGCCGAGACATGAACTTTTCAATTCCTTCTGAAGCCAGTGACTTTGAGTCATGGAGGTGCCTTCCAAATGCAGAATTTGAGCTTGAGCGACATCCTCCTGCATTGAAGAGCAACTCAATTCCCCGCCCCGAAAGATTATTAAATGGCTCCAGCCTGAACCTATCTACTCGATCTTCAAACTATGTAAATGGAGAAGGATTAAACATTTTGTCTGTCTGCAATAAGAGGAAGAAAAATGGATTTTCCGTTGGAAACAATGACGATTGCTGTTTACCTAATAGCCAACATCCAGTTAGCCCACCCTGGCTAGGAACATTTTCCGGTGCAATGCAAATGGCATCGGGTCCAGTTACAGCCGCAAAAACTATTTATGAAGATGACACAGCATTCTTGATACTTGTCAGCATGCCTTTTGTCGATCTAAAAAGTGTCAAAGTTACTTGGAGAAACACTATCAGTCATGGAATTGTAAAGATATCTTGTATCAGCACAGGATGTATACCAATCATTAAAAGGCAAAACCGGACTTTCAAGCTAGCAGATCCAGCTCCCGAGCACTGCCCTTCTGGGGAATTTGTCAGAGAAATCCCTCTTAGGACTCGCATTCCAGAAGATGCTAAACTAGAAGCATATGGAGATGAGACTGGAACTATGCTTGAAATTCTCGTGCCAAAGCAGCGTGTAGGACCAGAAGAGCACGAGGTTCTAGTGTGCCTTCGCCCTTCTCCTTGGACTACACATGCATACGTTGATCTGACAGAAGCAATGGCTTGAAATTTGTGGAAGCTCTCTTAGGTAGTAGTCATTATTTACTGACCTCAATGAAAATGGTATTTATATTTTCTTCTAATTCTTCAGGAAATATTCTTTTCCGCCCTTCAGCCAATATGGGACAAAAGATGCTGATTTTTTGTATGCCCTCAATGTCCACACCATTTTGTTCCTGCTAGTCTTGGATCTTTTATTGGTATCTTTAACAATTTCATACTGTTTTATCATTAAATGATATTTGTGTTTCAATCTCTATCTCAATTCTTCAGGTCTTGTGTTCTGTTTCTGTTACATATTTGCATGAATCCAACCTTTAGCTTGTTTTGCATTCTCGTTCCAAGTACTGACAGAGTGTCGTACTGCATTAAGATTCATGTGATACATCTTTTGTAACCTGAGAGGAAGAAGTTCAATTTTTATCAAGATAACTGGAATTGTAGCAACATACAATAATCTTTGTTTTTTCAGTATTAAATAAAAACTTCATTGAAGCTTAGAAATTACTTTCTTTCTCTACCACATCTCACTGAGCAATGCCACAGCCTAAGTCTTTTAATTTGAACAAGGTAGAAAATTTGGGATATGCTTTGTTTCCTAGTATCTTGCCATTATTACTGGATATTGCTATTGTTTTTTCCATCTATTTTTCTGATCCTAAGGCTGGTACTATCTTTATGGCATGTCTTGTTATCATATTTCTATTGTTCTCTCTACCGAGGGTATTCGTAGGATCAGCACATTGCACACACACTGTCCCAGACGTCACTTATGGGTTGTTGTTGTTGCTCTTTAATATGCTCTGTGTTCATTCAAGCCGTACCAACTTCTGTTGAACTCTCATGTATTCGTTTAGCTATTTGAGGTTTCTTGTGCTGGTGGAAGTTTCTAGTACAAACTTTTATGATTAATTTTGTTCCTGTGCAAACTCTAAATGTTTACCACATTCTAAAACGTGTACTGGACTTTTTTAGACCAAAAAAATAAAAACAGCCGATATACCAAAAAACCGATAAAATTTGATACAAAGTCGAACACAACCTCAAAAACAAAAGGAGAAAAGTTTGAACACAAAGAGACGCACCAACAAAATATAGACAGACAACCAAAGACCTCTAAAACTACATCTTTTATTGACTACTATGAACTAGATTTTAACTTAATCAACTTCCTCAATCTTAGGACCTGCACCACTTGCACCAGCAGAAGGACCATCTTCATCCATGCCCCCAGCCATATCAGGACCACCATCTCCACCCTGGTACATCTTTGCAATAATGGGGTTACATATGCTCTCAAGCTCCTTCATCTTATCTTCAAATTCATCGGCCTCCGCCAGCTGGTTGCCCTCAAGCCACGAGATCGCCTGATCAATAGCATCTTCAATCTTCTTCTTGTCGTCTGGGCTTAGCTTAGAACCAATCTTTTCATCCTTAATAGTGTTCCTCATGTTGTAGGCATAGTTCTCCAGCGCGTTCTTGGACTCTACCTTCTTCTTGTGTTCCTCATCCTCTGCCTTGTACTTCTCTGCTTCTTGCACCATCTTCTCAATTTCCTCCTTGGACAATCTTCCTTTGTCATTGGTAATTGTAATCTTGTTCTTCTGTCCGGTTGTTTTGTCCTCAGCAGAGACGTTCAAGATACCATTTGCGTCAATATCGAAGCAGACTGTGATTTGAGGTACACCCCTAGGAGCAGGAGGTATACCGGAGAGTTCAAATTTACCCAACAAGTTATTGTCTCGAGTTCTCGCCCTCTCACCCTCGTACACCTGAATCAATACACCTGGTTGGTTATCCGAATAGGTAGAAAACACCTGCTCTTTCTTAGTTGGAATTGTGGTGTTCCTCGGAATCAAGACAGTCATAACACCTCCAGCAGTCTCAAGACCAAGCGAAAGCGGAGTGACATCCAACAGCAACAGGTCCTGAACCTTTTCATTTCCTTCACCACTCAAGATTGCAGCTTGAACAGCAGCACCATACGCGACAGCCTCGTCAGGGTTAATGCTCTTGCAAAGTTCCTTCCCGTTAAAGAAATCCTGCAATAATTGTTGCACCTTTGGAATCCTAGTCGAGCCACCAACAAGAACAATTTCATGAACGCCACTCTTATCCATTTTGGCATCCCTCAAACACTTTTCAACAGGCTCCATACATTTTCTGAAAAGATCCATGTTAAGCTCCTCAAACCGAGCACGAGTAATAGTCGTATAGAAATCAATACCCTCATAAAGAGAATCAATTTCTATAGTAGTCTGAGCAGTGGATGAGAGTGTCCTTTTTGCCCTTTCACAGGCAGTTCTTAGTCTCCTAAGAGCTCTAGGATTTCCACTGATGTCCTTTTTGTGCTTCCTCTTGAATTCCTGAACAAAATGATTCACCATCCTGTTGTCAAAATCCTCACCACCAAGATGCGTATCACCAGCAGTAGACTTCACTTCAAAAATCCCTTCTTCAATAGTAAGAAGTGAGACATCAAACGTACCACCACCTAAGTCAAAAATAAGCACATTCTTCTCCCCCGAACTGCCTGCCTTCTTATCAAGTCCGTAAGCAATTGCAGCAGCGGTAGGCTCGTTAATAATACGCATAACGTTGAGGCCAGAAATAGTTCCAGCATCCTTAGTAGCCTGACGTTGAGAGTCGTTGAAGTAAGCGGGGACAGTAACAACAGCATTCTTTATTGTTGTTCCAAGAAAAGCCTCTGCTATCTCCTTCATCTTAACAAGGACCATAGAGGAGATTTCTTCAGCAGAAAATTGTTTCTCCTCGCCTTTGTAATTGACAACAATCATGGGCTTATCTGCAGGGCCAGGAATGACCTTAAAAGGCCACAGCTTCATGTCACTTTGCACTGAGGGGTCACTAAATCTCCTACCAATCAATCGCTTGGCATCTGCAATCAAATACAACAGAGCTTAGTCTGAATGCACACATAGTTAAAAGACGACAGAATCTAATTCATAAAAGTAAGGATTTAAATTCAACTTGGTATTTACAACCGCAAATACGAATATTACAGTATTCCAAATTATCAACTCAAATAAATATTTTCATGATTGGATTTATTAATTTCATCTAAACACCCTATACAAATAATTATTTTCCCAACACAAGCATAATCCAAATATAGACCTCATTGATATTAACACAACTGTCCTGGGGTGTTGAGCATTAAGTCAGTAGATGAATAATGATTCATCTCGATGAAAGTATACATCAATACCAAACAATATATACCGTAACTCATAATTATCTTTTTATTAGTCCATTCTGTTTCAATAATTTTTTCAGTTCAAATAAAATAGTTCTGCAAAATTTTCTTACAAAATATCAACCAATCCATCTCCGGATTAGGAAGATTGCACTTGAACTAAATTTAACACTACTAATGGTTCTTAAGGTACATAGAACATTCATTTTTACTTCGATAAAGTTTTTTTTCTATTTTTTCTGCAAGCTCCAATCAAAAGATCAAATTAATATCAAATATACGGCTCTATAACTCACAAACAATAGCTTTGATTCGGAACTTGCATTTGTCTTAAAAGTTTATTAAATTAGAACCTCTTAACTTAAGAGGAATAGAATTCAAACCCATAAGTTTGGCTCCACCTCTGAAAATACTAACATATCGAAAATACGAGAAGGTAAAGACGAGCTTACCAAAGACAGTGTTAGTAGGATTCATGGCAACTTGATTCTTAGCAGCATCCCCAATCAACCGTTCCGTATCAGTAAAGGCAACATAAGACGGCGTCGTTCTGTTCCCTTGATCATTCGCTATGATCTCAACACGATCATGCTGCCATACACCAACACACGAGTACGTCGTCCCTAAATCAATTCCGATCGCCGGTCCTTCACCTTTTCCAGCCATTAATCTGAGCTCAAAACGAACAATTATCACACAAACAAGAGTAAATAATCAAGTAATAAGAGCGCTGGTATTTTTTTTGGGTCGAGAAAAATCAAGTACTTAGTATAAGGAGATAGACAAGAGAGAAGGGTATAAATAGTTGATTGATTGGTTACTTTTGGAGAGTCTCTAGAAGTTTCTTGATTTTACACGATAAAACCACCGATTGGAGATTAAAGACGGTGTAACTGGAATGAATTTTCTGTTTGTTGGAGAGGTGGCGAATTGAGTTTCTCTTCTCGTGAGTTCTCGAACTTTCTCTATACTACTAGACGTGTTACGGTAACAATGATTGGATTAATTTTCTTGTTTATTCTTTTAATTAAAGACTTGTTTGTTTGGATGATTGTTATATATATCATTTAATATTGTGACTACATAGGATTTTTTACTCTCATTTTGTTAAATTTTAGTAGTTTATGATATCATCCCATAGAGATTGGACAATCTAAACTATGGACTTGCAATATTTTGATTACTATTTGAGATAACCAAATTGAAGAAAGGTGTGTTTGAAATTATAAAATAAGATAAATTTCTTATGCAAAGTTTTATATTTAAAAATAGTTGAGAATCGTTGCATTCACTTGATATATCATTACATAAAATTTTGGTTTCATATGTATTTTTCTAAAGAATAATTGCTTATTGCTAATATGATTATATTTTTACACTAAAAAATAAATAATTAATTAACACTCCGCGAGGTTATGTTAATTAATTGATTTAAAACTAGTTATGATTAAACTGAAATATCTTGCTTTAACTGTGCTCAAGCGTAGTAAAAACTTCGTGAGAATATTTTTACTAGAAAATCAATAATCTTGCTTTCAATAATTTCTCCGTGAGAACTAAAACCGAGGAAAGCAAGATTACAGGCTTCAAACAATAATTTTACTAAAAATTATTTTGAATCTAATATTTTGTACTTAAGTGTAGTAAAAACTTCGTGAGAATATTTTTACCAGAAAAATCAATAATCTTGCTTTCAACAATTCCTCCGTGAGAATTAAAACCTAGGAAAGCAAGATTACATACTTGAATAATAATCTTACTAAAAATTACTTTCACTCTAATATTCTATTCATCACTTATTATATACTAATTTTACTCTGTGAGAATTACAAAATTAATATAAGAATAACTTAGATATAAAATATGTAGATGTGATAAAAATATTAAAAAACTACCATTCCATCACTATATGAAATGTAAATAGCATTTTAGGCCAAGAATGTATTGAAACTGAGATAGTATTATAATTATATCAAGCTTCATCAATTATCCCAACAAAAAGAAATTACTCCATTATGAAGCAAGAAAACTAAAAAAATACTTTCAAAAGACTAAGAATATTTTTACTACAAAGAGAAAGACTAGAGGAAGAGACCAAGAGTACTCTTCTCTTTCTCTTTAGAAACTTAGAAAAAACTAAATAGGAAATTGGATACAAAGTGGAATGATTTTTCATCTACAAATATATGGCTATTTATAGGAAAATTCCTACATGGCCTTAGTGAGAAATTATAATATAATTATATGAGTCAAAATCTGACCCCACAATAATTAATAAAGATAATCATATCTTGAATTAGTTCGCTATTGATAAGAAGTGACGACCAGCCTATAATACGATTTTATCTATCCAAGCAAGGTGGACATAGGTACGGCCTACCCGCCCCCTATTGTGACAAAATTCCAACGCGGTCACGGGCTCTCACTCTCTACTCATGGGGCTCACAACTATAAATATTAAGGGATGAACCCTATAAAGGGGGGCTTCTTCTTCATCACTGTTCTCTAAAAAGAGAGAGAAAGAGAGAAAAACGACAAGAAATATCCCTCTCATGGAGAGATACAACGTGAATGTAAGGCTCTGAACTTCTTCATGGAGAGGTAGACCAAACCAATATCATCAATAAAAGCTAACAATGCTTCTCACCCTAATCTGGGACGTTTATTATTATTTTTTATATAGTTCTTGAATTATTACGACTTGCTATGATTGACCCGTAATTTATATATGTTATTTCGCCTTCACAAAGTGTATGATAATTTTTGAGTCGAACAATAATATTAATATATCACATGGCCTTGTTGAGAAATTGCAATATAATTTTAATATATCATATGCCCTTGATGAGAAATTGATATGGCAATTTATCTTGAAATTTTTGTGAGAGTTTGCCATAACTTTGTATTTCTTGATTTTGTGTAGTTTTCGATGAAGTTGTCACGGATGTATCTTTCTTCCTTGAACTGTAGTTTCTTTCTTTTTTTCTTTTTCCGTGTATTCTTTTTCCTGCAAGAATTATTAGAAAAGTGCAGGAATATAATATAAATTGGTCATGTTTTATATTTAAAATATTATATTTTTATATTAAAATATATGAATAATTTATATCCAAATGCATCATATTATATTGTACTTATTATTTTGATAAAATATTTAGATAGATTATTTCACTTCTCGTTCACTTTATGATGCCATGCCCATAATATGATGAATAATCATCTAAATATTACAATGAAAAAGTATGGTTCGAGATAAAATTATTATATAAAAAATTAAAATAATGATAAAATATAATTATTTAATAATATAAAAGTGCAAAATGAGATGGAAAAATAAGGTAACGATATGGCCACACCAAACCAATCGTTACACATATTTGTATTTTTCATCGTTGCATAATAAACAATGTAATAATACAATACAATAAAATTTAAGTAACAATCAAAACAAATATTATATTTAAAATAACAATACGATACAAACAATACAATATAGTAGGTAAGAACCATCCAAACAAGTTATAAGGAAAAACCTAGTACTATCATATTTCTTAATTAATTATTTTAGGTAAAGCAAAATCAAATATTAAATAGCCAGCTCAAACGTATCAATTGAATAACCTTATTCAAACAAAAGTATATTTGTATTTAAGAAATCATGTTTTATATAAAAAATCATGCAGCATGTTACGTTATACATTAGTATTTATATTAAATCTTGATTATTTTTAGTGAAATTTTGGCTTCAGCCGTTATTAATCACAATAAAATTAATACCTATAATCAATAGCATAAATTTTATTCCAACTTTTAAATTCAGCAAGTACACGTTAGTGTTGTTGTTGTTGGTGTTCTTCTAACGATTTATTTTTTGTATCCTTTGATTTGAAAACGTCTGCTTGGAAATTAAAGACGGCGTCTTTGGTTCTGGAATTCTTTTGGACAAGTACATATTTGTCGGTATGCTAAAAATAACTACATTATTAACCATATATATATATATATATATATATATATAAGCTCAGCGTTGTTGATTTGAATCAAATCATAAATTACTTTATGCCTTGATTTGATAATATTTCTACTTTATCACATGCTTTATTATTTATACAACTACGTGAGCTTTCTTAATCATGCTAGAAACTATCTTTAAGTTAGTAGCTCCTTATTTGATCGTGAATGGCTAATTTGACATGATAGATTACATGATCAACCGTAGTCATGATATGACTATCCATTCTCTAACTATGCTTTGGACAATTCACTTGAAATCCAACTGGGATGGTCAAAGAAGCAGTACGAAGTAACCAACACACAATAAAACAAGTGAATCATTATTTAATTGTCAGGATACACAATCAAAAGAATTAGGTGCATCACATATCAAATACCTACTTAATTTCGATTGTACAAATGCAAGTCATGAAACAATGACTCTTGAAACAATGACTCTTATGAGCCTCTTTGAGGAAAGCTGGTCAAAGATCTGAACGTGCTCGTGGATTCATCTCAACATCACTTCCAAGCTAGAATTGATGTATTTCCTAGTTCTCCAGATGTATATGGACTGATTGTTAACGAAAAAGAAAAAAAAAATTAATAAACAAATAGAACATAACCTTTGTATCTATCTAATATAGATTACGTCAATTAATTTATAGGGATATCGAAGGCACATTCTTTTAAAAGTGTATATGATCTCAGTTTTACACATAAAACTGACATTAGGTACATATACACACTCCATCCGAAGAACTACATATGTGCATTAGTATTCTTAGGGAGGAAAAAGGCAGAGGGAGGAAGAAAGATAAGTTGTACTATACATGTACATATAGCTACTGAACATGGGAAAAAGTAAGATAAGATGGTACACTGATCCACAAAAAAGAAAAGATAAATCTAAAAGTAAAGAAGGAAGATGGCAAGGCAACTTGAAGACATTAGAAATATTACAGATGTTATGTGCCAAGGAAATAAGTAATAGCAAAGTATGCCTAGAAATTTACAAATTGAAAAGGTTTCAGAAGATGATAACTTCAGTATTGAAAACTAAGGAGAACTATCAAACAAATGAAGTTGTACTTATAATGTAAAGCGGACAAGATATACTTAAATAATAGAGATGACATAAGGAGAACTATCAAGAGAGAAGTGGTACTTATAAGGTGAGCTAGAGAAGCACTTTACTCACATAAGTGATCCCATTAAATTGAAGTTGTAGCAGTACTCATGCATTTATGTCGTATTTAACTATTGCATGCACTAAAAACCTACCTTTTTCCCTAAATGTTTGGAACTTTTGAGCTGATTGTATTCTTCTTCACCATATAAACTAAAGTGTTTAATGCAATCATTCACGATATTATCTCTTCCTAGTTCTTTTCACTATACTAAAAGAACAACAATCTTAACTCCATAAATTACGATTTAGTGTTTTATCCCGAAAATCATGAACTTGAATTGTAGCTTGCTGGAATCTCTAAAGTCACGACATGTTATTTGCTTGCATGAGTGGCAGTCCGATTCCAGCCAATACAACTTGAATGTCAACATCCAATGCTATAGAAAAGAAACTCCTTGATTCCACTACATGTAGTCACACACAGCTAAACACATAGTAAAATTGTATACAAGAGAACATAGCAACCAATATGCACACAACAACTAAGATCAGAAGCCAGATAAATATTCTATGCTTAAAGAACTGAATCTTCCCACCACCCAAGCCGTCATAATTCTCTTCTTTCATGTAATCAATCAACATAAGCTTTCATAATTTTAAAAAAAATCACTCTTCAAAAACTCAATTTCCTCAATTTCTGAACTGCCTAAATAGTTTTATTTAACATAAGTGGAGCCACATAGAATTAAAGAGCAAATGCTCATTAAAGACATTTTTAAAAAATATTAAACACGGACGTAGAATTTATGTCAAGAAAAAATCTTTCCAAACACTTTGACCTGCTACAAAAGAATCGTGTTTCACATAAATAACCAATCTAAAATAATAATAGCAAATAGCCACTAAGAATATAAAAAAAAACTATAACCGGAACGATGAAATGGACAAAGAGGAAAAAGCAATGGTAAACTCACTGGCTACAAGGATGTAGCTAACCGAGATAAGGGCACAAATCCTTTTTTTCTTTTTGAAGAACAAATTTGCTACTATAAAAAAAAATTGCAGACATGCGAGGATAACAATTAAAACACCTTCACATCAGCCGTGAAATTGGAGCGAAATTAGACAGATTAAGAACGACATCAACCATAATTTTCAGTCGTCAAAACTCAGAAGTCTGAAGAGAACTGAAAGAAATTAGGAGTAAAACAAAATTGGGGAAAAAATGACAATAAAGCTGACCTGAAATATGAAAAGAACTTACAAAAAACACTTCAGACGGAAGAGTTGGGGAAGAGCGGCGATGTTTCTCATTCGTAGAAATTCTTCTGGAATTATATTTGAGAAGCCGTCAGCGATAATTGAGATAATTATTACATGAAAGCATTTTAAGAATAAGCAAATGTCAATTTTGCCCTTGGTATACCACACTTTTCTTTTCCATATAATAAAAAAATATATATTGTCGGTTAATTTTTGTGGGTAGATGTGCAGTATAGTTTTCCCATTGTTTTTGTTCGGAGAAGCACGAAGGAACAAATTACTTTTATTTATTTCTATTCCAAGTTGTTTTAGGTAACGTACATGTAGGTTTAAATTTTTTATTATATTTTTAAAATTATGGGTTTATATCTATTATTTTTATAATATAATTCTGATCATGTCAAAATTGAATTATGTAACAAGCTAAAAACTTATACAGTTATCATTCTTACTCTCACTATTAATTAATTAATTAATTAACTAATTGCAAATAGATGGGCCTCAGTCTCAAAACTGAGATGGGCCAAAAGCCCAAGAAAAGGAGTTCTGGCTGGAAACTGATAAAACGGATTACGAGTTGGGGCATTCCGAGAATTGAACTCGGGACCTCTCGCACCCTAAGCGAGAATCATACCACTAGACCAAATGCCCATCTTGTTTTCTTCACTTTGTACTATTCTTAATTTAAAAGTTTGTTTCAAAAAAACTGGACATCATGATTGCTGATCTGTTGATGAGTGTTTAAAAGATTAATTTGGTAAAGGAATTCAGAAACTATTGTTTTTTTCCATGTTTGAATGAGTTTTTCCTTCCCATATCTTTTATAGAAGGCATATGTTAGTTATTGGGCTTTCCATTTGAATAATAAGGAAAATTCTCATCAAAACCCATTTCTAAAAGGGTGATTTTCACAAATAGGACACTTCCACTATGGGTTTTTTTTGGCTTGCCCCTAGGCAGAGGCGGATCCAGGATTTAGGGGTTACGGGTGCCGACCCCCTAAAATTGCAACTGAATGTAAGCCAAAAAATTATTTGCTGTCACCTGGAATCAAACTCATGCCCAATTGAATGAAAACACAGACCTTTGCCACTGGCACCTTTGCAACTTTTGTTTTATAGGGTGACACTTTAAATATATATCCTATTTATTATACATATATACATATATATGTAATGTTTTTGCCGAAGCTTGCGGGTGGCGTACCACCCGAAAACTTCCACATAGATCCGCCCCTGCCCCTAGGGATAACACTTGTGATTTTTTACCTTAAAAGTTGCCCATGGAACAATATCAAATAATTAATAATATCTATTTTAATGTCATTGGGTGTAATTTCCTGTTTCTAAAATCACTTCCTAAGTTTTGAGCATTCCCCTTTCCGACGGAAGTGTAGGGTTACAATTGATGACAAACCTTATCCATTAACTCCCTATTTTAGGCCCAAAATTGCAGTCACTTTAAGGAAAACTACCAGTTATGTCTATTTATCGGTAGTTTATTATAAAACTTAGTTAATTCATAAAATATTATTAATATTAGTTAAATATTATTAGTTTTAGTCAATTAGCTATTTATAACAACCAAAAAAATCAAACTTTTACTTTATTTTGAGTGGGTTTTATCATAATAGATTGGTATATCTTAATGCGCTTGAATCTCAGTTTTGGGATGATTTGGTGAAATTTTTAAGGTGGTTTGAATTGAAAATTTGAAGTAAAAACTGAACATGAAAAAAATAATATATGTATCACGTCGGATCATTTGTGTATCACATATGTATCATATTTGTATCAATTGTGTATCAGATGTGCTTGATACTGTGTTGCAGAAGAATTTATTGAACTCGATTTAATTACGAATTTAGATATAAAACTAGTCCAATCAGCTCAAACCTTCCTCAAATTTTGTATATTGACTTATCTATATATTTTCAATGAATTCATACTATACCCGTTGAAAAAGTTAATTTTTTGCTTAGATTTTGGAATGTTGTATATCTTTTTTTTTGTATTTTATCACCTTATTTGCTATCTCATCCATAATATTATGAAAACAAAGAATTTCCATGAATTGAAGAAGGAATGAAAATTGAGATAGAAGAAGAAAGAGAGAAGATATGAAATTAAGCTCGGTTTTCTTACACTGTCAAAGAAAACTAAGTGCCTTACCGCCTAACTAATTCACTAATACTAATACAAATCTAACTGGGCCAAAAATAGATTGGGCCTATTAAAAATGGGCTATCCTCTTTACTATTACAAAAATAGAAACCAAGACCAATAAATAGAGAATGTGGCTATCTATGTAAATCTGGCTATCTATATAACTCCAACACCCCCTTCAAGGTGGAGGGTGATTGAACCCTCAGCTTGAGTAGTAATGAATGATGTACAATGCATGTCAAAGGCTTAGTAAAAACATCTGCAAGCTGAGAAGTAGTAGAAACATGATGCAATGTTATAAGTCCTTCATAAAGCTTCGTGCGTATGAAATGGCAATCTACTTCAATGTGTTTTGTCCTCTCATGAAATACAGGATTCTTGGCAATGTGAATGGCTGCTTGATTGTCACAAAAAACAGGAACTGCATCTTGAACAAGAACATTACAATCTGATAAAAGTCGTACAAGCCAAGTAATTTCACCAACAACCTTACTAATTGCCCTGTACTCAGCTTCAACGGAAGACAAAGAAACTACAGGTTGTTTCTTTGCTTTCCAACCAATGAGAGAACCACCAAGAAGTATACAGAAACCAGTGACAGATCTCCTAGTGTCTGGGCATGCAGCCCAGTCACTATCACAATAAGCAGTCAAAGAAAGATCAGGATTGTTACTGATAAAAACTCCAACATCAGAAGACCCTCTAAGGTATCTCAGCAAATGTAAAGTTGCATGCATGTGAGAAGAAGTAGGCTTCTGAAGATATTGACTGAGATGTTGTACAGCAAAGGCCAGATCAGGTCTGGTATGAGTAAGAAAGTTGAGCTTTCCCACTAAGCTTCTATAGTTCTCAGGGGATGGAAGAGGATCACCCACAGATGCCTTTAGCTTAACAGAAAGATCCAAAGGACAAGTAACTGGAGTAACATCTTCACAATTATATTCCTTTAGAAGATCCTTAATAAACTTCTTCTGATGAAGTAGAAGACCAGTAGGATGGTAAGAAACTTCAATTCCAAGAAAATAATTCAACACCCCCAAATCTTTAATTTTGAATTCATGATCCAGAAAGCATTTTAAAGCAGTAATTTCCTCCAAATCATTACCAGTGAGAATAATATCATCAACATATACAGCTAATAGAACAATAGAAGAAGCAGATTTCTTAAAGAATAGAGAGTAATCATTTAGAGAAGAAGAATAACCTCTTGAACATAAAGCTTGAGACATCTTGGCATACCATTGCCTAGAAGCTTGTCTCAAACCATATAAGGACTTCTTAAGAAGACAAACCAGAGGAGAAGAAGAAGAAACAGAAGAATCAGATGAGGAAGTTGTTGTCAAACCAGAAGGTAATCTCATATAAACTTCTTCATCTAAATCACCATGCAAAAAAGCATTGTTTACATCGAGTTGAAATAGAGACCAATTCTGTTTGACAGCCACAGCAATAAGGCATTTAACAGTAGAGAACTTGACAACAGGAGAGAATGTTTCAGTGAAATCTACACCTTCAACTTGTGTGTCACCCCTGACAACCAAACGAGCCTTATATCTTTCTACAGTTCCATCAACCCTATACTTAATCTTATAAACCCACTTACAACCAATTGGTTTCTTTCCAGGAGGAAGCTGAACTATGGACCAAGTATTATTTGCTTCCAATGCTTCAAATTCTTTCCTCATGGCTTCTTGCCATGCAGGAGAAGAAACATCATGCTGATATGATGTAGGTTCTTTCTCATTTGTGTTAACTAAGCTATGAAAACAAGTAGAAGAAGAACTGGGGCCAGATAGAGAGAGAGGAAGGTTACAGACATACTGTTGAAGATGGGTAGGAGGAACATGAATCCTGCTTGACCTTCTAGGAGGATTTTGTGTAGATGAAACAGGAGTATTTTGTGTAGATAAAACAGATGTATGTTGTATAGGAGAAGATGATGATGAAGGTGAATCAAAGGGAATAGTTTCAGAGTTAGAATATGCATTATGTGAAAGATCATCAGTAGAGAAAATTCTGTTAGATGAAGAAACAGTAGAAGGAGATGGATCAACAGAAAAGTCATTAGGAATCCAATTAGGAGATGGATTAAGATGAGAAGAATGAGTATTTGAAGTGTTCTTAGAAGAAACAAAAGGAAAAACAGTTTCATGAAATATGACATCCCTGGATATTAAAGTAAGCTTGGTTTTCAAATTGTAAAGTTTGTATCCTTTTTTAGCTAAAGGATATCCCAGAAAAACACAAGGATCAGCTCTAGGTTGGAGTTTATCTCTACGGCATTTAGGGACTGAGGCAAAACAAAGACAACCAAAAGTTCTAATATGGTTATAAGAAGGAGTTTGTCCAAAAAGAATCTCAAAAGGTGTATTATTGTTAAGAAGTTTGGAAGGGAATCTATTTATCAGATAAGTAGCAGCAAGTACACAATCACCCCAGAACTTAATAGGTAATTGAAAATGAAAAAGCAAGGCTCTTGAAGTTTCTAGTAGGTATCTATGTTTTCTCTCAACTACACCATTCTGTTGTGGTGTGTGAGAACAAGAGGTTTGATGAATTATGCCATTCTCAACAAAAAAATTACTGCCACAAGTACTGGATCCAAGCTCAAATGCATTGTCACTCCTAATGGTTTGTATGACAGAATTAAACTGTGTTTTAATCATAGCAATGAAAGCTTTGATAAGTGAAAAAGCATTGCCTTTGGATCCCATAAGGTGAGTCCAAGTAGCTCTAGTAAAGTCAACAACTATTGTTAGGAAGTATTTACAACCATTATGAGTAGGAGTGTTGTAGGGTCCCCAAGTGTCTACATGAATGAGTTGGAAAGCATGGCTGGTTTTGATAGAACTGTCAGGAAAAGGCAATCTAGGTTGTCTAGCTAATGGACAAATAGTGCAAATGAAAGGCTGTTTGGTTGAAAAATTGCAAGGTATATCAGAAATTTGTTTCATTCTAATAAAAGGTATATGTCCCAGTCTATTATGCCATAAGATCTCCATTTTATTCAATTCAGAATTATATGTACAATGAGAAGAAGATGAAGCAGAATCAGTATCTAATGGAGAATGGTATTTACAAGGAATGTCTTCAACAAGTAAAGGAGTAGTTGTAGAAGTAGTTGTAGAGCTAGTCTGACAAGCTGATGCATGAGATTGAAGAGAAGGAGAAGATTGCACAAGCTTGTAAAGACCTTCATTCAATTTACCAATTTCCAGTGGCCTCTTCAGAGAAGGGGCCTGTATCAAACAGGAAAACTTTGTAAATAGGACAATAGAATTCAACTGGCAGACAAGTTTGGAAACAGAGATAAGATTGTAATGAAAACTAGGTATATAAAGGACATGATGTAGTGTGAAACAAAGGAATTGAATAGAACCAGTACAAGTTACCTTCACCTTATAACCATTAGGTAAGGTAACCAAATATGGTATGACTAAAGGTTTAATGTCGAATAGAAGGTCTTTATTAGAAGTCATATGATCAGTGGCCCCAGAATCTATAATCCAAATGTTTTCATTTACTTTAGTTAACATACAAACACCATAAGACACATTCTTCAAAGAACTTGGTGATGAGAAATTACCAGCAAAATTTGCAGATGCCATAAGACTGGATTGAGGCTGTGTTTCTGAAACCCGAGTCTGCTGAAGCAATAGCATAAGTTGTGAGTACTGTTCTTTGGACAATCCAGGAATCACAGATTCTGATTCAGATGTTACCTGAGTATTCTCAATACTGTTTTGAGAATTAGTAGAATTAAAATACCCTTGTACTTCAACATTTGCTGCAGCCTTCCTTCCCTTTGTGAACTTAAAATTTTGTGGAAAGCCATGAAGCTTATAGCATTTGTCAATTGAATGTCCAGGTTTCTTGCAATATCTACACACTACATTTGACTTATTTGAATCAAAATTGATTCTCTAATTGAACTGCTTAGAAGAGGTAGGTGTGACTGGAAATTGTGGAAACTTATTGGTAAGATGAGCATTAAAAGAAGCTGAATCATTTCGAAATTGAGAAGGTAAAGAAACTTGTCTCTGTCTTTCATCTTGAAGTAAGATATTATAAGCAGTGTCTAAAGATGGAGGAGGCTGCATCATGAGTATATTACTCCTAACTCCAACATAAGTCTCGTTTAGTCCCATAAGAAATTGATGCAGCTTGTTTTCACCATCCTCTCTTTGAAGTTGTGATTTTGCAGCACATGTACAAGTACTACCATAAGATGTACGCATGAAATTCAATTCATCCCACAGTTTCTTCAATTTGTTGAAATAAGATGCAATATCTAAAGAACCCTGACTAGTAGATGCTAATTCCTGCTTTATCTCAAACACCTTGGTACCATTCACAATACCATATCTCTTATTAAGTTGACTCCAAATGCTTTGAGCAGTATCAGAATACTGAACACTTTCAGCTATTTCTGGTGAAAGTGAATTTGTGAGCCAAGATATAACCATATTGTTACATCTATCCCACTGCCTAAATTGAGGAGAATCTTCTGAAGGTTTATCAACAGATCCATCAATAAACGCTATTTTGTTTCTAGCAGATAGAGAAACAATAATATTTCGTCTCCATCCTCCAAAACCAGTCCCAGAAAAAGGATTACTCACTAAAGAAATTCCCGGAACATCAGAAGACATAAGAAATAAAGGACTCGAAGGATCAGGTACGAAATTAGTAGAAGAATCTCCATCGACATTCACCATTTCGAAACTCAATTGAAATTCTTATAAAATTGCAATAACCAACACATGCAACAACGAATTCTCTTCTAAAACTGAATCACAAGTAGAATTTCAAAGATTGAAGAACCAAACCTCATCAATTGAAGCTCGATTTTCAAATATCATCAATCGCGGAAGAAACTTGAGTAGAAATCGAAATGAAACAGAAAAATCATGAAAATGTTTGAGGCTAATATCGATATAAAGCTACGTACGAGTAGAGATGGAATCTCTGCTCTGATACCATGTGAAAACAAAGAATTTCCATGAATTGAAGAAGAAATGAAAATTGAGATAGAAGAAGAAAGAGAGAAGATATGAAATTAAGCTCGGTTTTCTTACACTGTCAAAGAAAATAAACTGCCTTACCGCCTAACTAATTCACTAATACTAATACAAATTTAACAGGGCCAAAAATAGATTGGGCCTATTAAAAATGGGCTATCCTCTTTACTATTACAACAATAGAAACCAAGACCAATAAATAGAGAATGTGGCTATCTATGTAAATCTGGCTATCTATGTAACTCCAACAAATATTTCTTTTCCGTCTTGCATCTAATGTTGCTAATCACGCTTAAAAATATAGAAGGAGATTTTTGCATATGATTCTTTGAGAGAAAGAGCTTTATTTTGTTTAATTTTTTAATTTTTATATATGCTTGGCTAGTTTTGATAAATCTATGATTAATGACCAGAGGTGATAAATTAAGACTTATTTAGAACATTTTTATAAGTTTCCCGTCACTTTATACATGCTTCTTAGAAAGAAAAATAATAATAGGATAAACTTTGACCAAAATACACCAAGACCGTAGCATATCATATCTGCTGGTTCTGTCTGTAGCAAACTTGTCACTGAAAATTTACATTTATCTTTAAAATTAACTAGTATATTGACTTTAATGAGGAAGCGAGTTTTTTTAATTATAGATAGAACAACAATAATAACAACAGTTACGCCTCAGTTAGAATAGAAGAAGAAAAAAGTTGAGTCATTTATGTTAACCCGACTAAATAAAATAATATTGTTACGCATAACTCTTGCGAATTTCGAATTTAAATTTATTGAGTTTAGTTTTTTTTTGAATTTATTATTAAACTTATTGTATTGTTAATATTATAAGATCAAATTTAAAATTTATTAATATTTTAATAAAATTTCACATAAATCCATGCCCTATATCAAAAGTTATAAAATAATTAAATCCGTAGCTAAAAGGCTACATCAGGCATGCTTACGAACTAAAAATAGCATTAATTGAAGGCTTTATACGAGCCATTGATATATGCTGTTTTAATATTATTGCATATCGATTTTTGTTTGCTACTGTTTTAATATTATTGCATGTCGATTTATTTATGGTACATATGTCTCTTATGTTTAGTTAACTATTTATGTGATGTATGCTGGTGTAATTAATGCTGCTTTTGTTTTTGTTTTTTGTTTGCCTTTCTTTTCCCTGCGCCGAGGGTCGATTGGAAACAGCCTCTCTGCCCTTTTGGGTAGAGGTAAGGCCTGTCTACATATTACCCTCCCCAGACCCCACTTTCTGGGAATATACTGGATTGTTGTTGTTGTTGTTTATACGAGCCATTGAAATTGCATGCACCGAAAGACATCAGCAATGAGTAAGAAAGAGGAACTTTCTAATCTCAATTTTTTGTCTCATTTCAACAATTTTTTTAATTTTTTTTTATGTGGTGTCCATATTCCTCGAAAGTTAAACAAAAGAACTAGGTCATGTTACGATCAGGATTATCTCCCTTTTTGACCATTTAAAACCGAGAACCGTATCTAGGACAAGAAAATTGGTTATTAATTTTTGGTATTTAAATGCAGCGTAAGTAGCCAAAACAGACACTTATAACAATGGCCATTTACGCAACAATTGATAAAGTTGAAATTTCAACTTTAAATCACTTTTATATAGTAAATGCATTTTTTTTTCGTCTATGTGGTTTTTAAGCCAACACTAATATGGTTTTTATCGGTGTTATGCTATTGCCTCTTTTCGTCTTCTTGAGCCGGCCAGGGCCTTTCTGAAATAATTTATTTATCCTTCAGGGTAAGAGTAAGGTTTGCGTATACACTACCATCCCCATACCCCACTAATTGAGATTTCACTGGATTGTTATTATTATTGAATAATAACGACAAACCCAATATGATCCCACAAGTGGAGTCTAGGCAGGATAAGATGCGCGCAGACTTTAACCTTAACTTGTATTAGATAAAGTAAATTTTTAACCCACAATTTAAATCTTTTTATTAGGTTTGTTTACCTTAAAAATGGTAACAACAATTAAATTTGTAAATGGAATTCTAAAAATACGTGATCTATTATTACGCTAGTTGTTAGAGCAGTTGCTGCTAAGATTGTGAATTTTAGTGAATAGATATAGGCCAAAACGGGACAATAATCAAACAGAGGGACCCGCTGCCCCAGTGTAGGATTGGTCGACGAGGGTCCTTGGGGTCGATGTATGACTCGAGTTCGAACTATCGGGGATAGTTGGGAAACGGGTGACAGTTAGGATATGATTTAAACAAGGCTCTTTATGGCTAATACCAAGCGATAGAATGAAGAAAAAGTAAGAAAACGATAAATATTAAAGTGGCCTGGGGCCAGTGAGAATGAGCATGTTAGAGAGAACAAAGATATATATATATATATATATATATATATATATATATTTATATATATATATATATATATATATATATATATATATATATATATATATATATATATATATATATTATTGCATTTCAGTAGAATAGTTGGAGCTCTGATTTACCGTGTGTTAGCGACTCCCCTTTTATAGGAGAGGGGATCCCAAACTTACTTGCGTGATAAAGCAAATGGGATGGGACAACCTGCTAGCTTTATGACATATGCGTGGGCCGATGTCGAGCTACTCAAATAGACCTGATCGACCTGCATTCCTTAGGAGATTCCTGCGCTCATCGGTACTTCAGTCAGCATTACCCTTGGTAGGGCATTGATAGATCTTGAGAGAGGTGACTGGCTCGGGATCCCGGGATCACCCTCTAAAGAATTTATTCAAGGAGAAATCGGCCTTAAAGATTTCACTGCACACAGATAGTCTCCGCGTTTCTTAGAAAGAAGTGATAAGAAATGATTTTGACATCCCACTTCTCATTCTCCTATAACGACGTAGTGTTGATGATACATGCCCCCTTTTTACAGGTGCTGAGACGTTTTGCCTTTCCACTTCTCCAGGATCATCCGAAATATCGCGACTCTTTATTTTTCGGGGTTGTGTTATTGCTATAGGCTCAGCTTCTATGAACACATCAATTGCGCCCGTCGTTATGCTTTTCGAGGGTGGTAATGGCATTGTCAGTTACTTTGACCCCCCCTATAAATGGCGCTTCTTATGGCCAGATTCTTATTCAAACTTCCTTTGATACCCATATTTTCCTCCTTTCCTACTATCTTTAGTCTTCGCTATCTCGTTATGTTTGAGGCATGTGGTCTTAAGATCTTACGTCATCTGTGCCTTGGCCCAACTCTCGATCCTCTTTTGGTTGGACAAAGTTGTGTTGCTTTGATACTATTGTTGTTGTTGTTGTTTCTAGTGTTGTTGTAGTCGTCGTTGGCTCGGGGTGATGGAGCAGAGGGCCGATTTCTTCCGACCACTAGAAGATACTTTAGATTATGCACTACTACTCGAGAGGGGGCTCGAATTATACACCGCTACTCACCCTTCTCCCTCAGCTTGGTGCGTTACATCCCCTTTGGATTCCTTGGGGTTGTGGCGGCGGTCTCTGCTGGCTGTTGCCTCCCGGGCCAAGGCAACGTCTCAAGAAGTGGCTTCAAAGGTAGTATTGGTGGAGTTTGTACTAGCCAAAATTTTCACCCAACCACTTCTTGTCTTCTTCTGGCCTCTCCTTCATTGTTTTGCTCTTCTCCCCCGCCTTCCTCTTCTATATCCTTCCTTTTGAAGATACCATTACGGGAGGATTAGGATGAGGTCTCCGAGGGGATTGGACTTGGAAGATATTGTCTTTGAGGTCATACGCCCGAGGGGATGATGACAGAGATGCCATATTAAGGGAATAGGCTAGATCCTTAGGCTCTTGTTGTATGCATACCCTTTGTCTTCTTTATTTTTATGTAAGGATCCCACCGCATGATTTAGCAATCATATATAAGGATGCCCCGAGGGTCGTAGTACGTGTACATTTTTATAAATACAAAGATATTTTATTGATTCCTTCCTTCGATACTTGCTGTATTTCTTTATATTTTTGGCAGCTCTGAATGCGCGATCTTGTCTTTTCGCATGTGATACTAACCTCGAATGCAAGTATTCTTCTCGACCTTCAGTTGATAAAATGGCTTAGCACGGGGTCTTTCGTGACTTCTTGAGCTGAACCCGAATAAGGCCAATAACCTCGAGTCGTCGGGACTCTATCTTTGCATGGAGGCATGGATAATGTTCTCGGGCCCCATAATAACCTCGAATAGAAAATTGCATGAGGACCCGCGCACTAGGGACGCCGGTGGTTTCCTGAAGGCGGTCATTGAACGGAGGCATGCCCGTGCTCAGACCATACTGGTCAACACTTGAATCCTGTTTTGTACAGGTGTTTGTTAAAAATGCCTATTTCTTCGCAAGCTGGTTTCATTTGGCGGAGGTATTTGAAGCTGTGTGCAAATCTTGTGTTGGTGAAGGCGTTGTTGGCCTTCTGGAGTGCTGTCTTACTATGACAGAGGTCTTCGGGGTTGAGCATTACCTCTGTCATGACCCCAAATCCGATCGTGATGACACCCAGCACATTGCTAGGCAAGCCCGACCAATCACACACGCATTCCGAACTACCAATTCACATTTTTAGTTCAAAATCAATAATAACGAGGCAATATACGAAGCTTAGTAAATGTATTTGAAAATAACCCAATAACAGTGCACACAACCTCCCACAAATCTAGGGATCACGAGTCAAGAGCCTCTACCGAATAACATAGTAATAATACTGAATACTTAATATTTTGAATATGCAGAAATGTCTAAAACATAGAAACAACGGAGAAGTCAAGTCTTGCGGACACCATGCAGCTACCTCGACAACTCTGGAGAATACTCGGAAAGCAGCTAGATATCAACCTTGTCCCGAGGTGCCTGGATCTATACACAAGGTACATGGAGTAAAGTGAATACTTCCAACTCAGCGGTAATAGACATGTATAATGATATTGAAGGCAAGAAATCCCATAATACCACACAACAAAGCTATAACAGTGTTTCATTTCCCTTTTAACAGTAATAATCTCAGGAAAAATAGTAACAGATAGAGCAGATAGACATAAATGCATGAATGCAATGCAAATGCACATGAACATGATGCTATGGTGCATAGCCCGATCCATTTGGGTACTCGCGCTCACTGTGGGAGTTCAGACTCCAGAGGGGCTCCTACAGCCCATGCGCAATATCATAGTAACATATGCTGCGGTGCGCAACCTGATCCACTATCAGTCCAGCTACATGCATGCAAGCCTCACAGGCATAATTAACTTACCATTTTTAGTTTCGTTTAACAGTAATTATAGAATTAAGTGTTCAGAAATCTCAGAATTTGCAATTTATATTTAGACAGTGGTTAGCTTTGGACTGATATCATGAAAACATGTTATAATCATAGAAACAGTGATAACGATCCTCACGGGATCCAAATAACCAGCACACAGCCCAAATTTATCCATAACCATCCAAGTATGAGGTTTACCTGATCATTATAGCCAACAACACGGTACAATGCCACTCGATCGGACTAAGCTATAGTCCCCAATCACAATCAACCCCGCACTCACCGTAGAGTATTTGTCTCGCCTCAATACAATGTCACAGAGTGATATACCGAGCTTTGAAACCCTCATGTCATCATCCACATCTATTACTCACCTTGAAGCGGCTCCGAAACTAGTCCGCAATGCCTTTCCCTCTAGAATCGAACTCCTGGGGTACCAAATCTGATCAAAACCAATAGGAATACATCAAAATAGGTTAATGGAACATAACTCAATCGAAATAACTCGAAAAATACCAAAAAACACGAAGTTGGCAAAACCCGAGCACCGAGCCCACTTCTCGAAAAATTACGAAATTCATATTTCCGGGATCCTCGTCTCACCATGAGTCCATACATATCAAATTTATCAAAATCGGAGTCCATTTGGCCCCTCAAATCATCACTTTACCCTTTCTTAGGCTTCAAGCAAAAACCTCCATTTTTACCCTATGATTCCTCCAATTTTCAGTGATAAATTCATATTTTTACACTATAATAACATAAACCAAGTCCAAATATCCTTACCCGATGATCTTCCTATGAAGCCTCTTCAAAATAGCCCCAAAATCGACTTAGTTCATACCCCAAAATAATTTTACACTTCTGAAATTTCGAATGCACTGATACATTAAACCCTTCAGACATTTTCGCTTCTGCGGCTCCCACAACCGCCTCTGCGGTATCGCTTCCGCGTCCAACTATCTAATTCTGCGGTTTAACTTAAATCCCGCTCGACCTCTTCTGCTGTCCCATACCGCTTCTGCGGTAACCTCTTTTGTGGTCAAACTTCCGCTTCTGCGGTCTCAGCCATTTTACTCCGGACCGCTCCTGCGGTCACTAATCCGCTTCTGTGAAGATCACTTTTGCGGAACATGGTCCGCTTTTGCAAAAAATCCCACGCTACCAAGGGGCCGTTTTTGCAATCACTGAGCCGCATCTGCGGGACTGCTTAAGCGGCTCTCCCACCGCAGATGCAGAAACAACAGAAGCCTTCATACCAGACCTAATACAACACAATAACTTTCCCGATTAACCATCCGAAACCATCCCGAGGCCCCTGGGACCCCAACCAAAAATACCAACCCACTCTAAAACATCATATGAACTTGTTCCAATCATAAAAACACGTCCTTTAACATAAAAACCACTAAATTGCCACAGATTCAAGCCTAATTTTCCTTAAAACTTCTGAATCTCTCATCCAATCAAAAACCCTACCAAATGACATCCGAATGACCTGAAACTTAACAGACATAGAAAAATCACCTAATGAAGCTACTGTAACTCTCGAAATTCCATTATGACTCCCGGATCAAAATCTCACCTATCAATCGGATTCCCCCAAAATTCCAACTTCGCCAATTCAAGCCTATTTCTGCACCGGACCTCTAAATTTAATTCCGATCACTCTCCTAAGTCACAAATTACCTCCTGAAACTAACCGAACCATCGGGATTCACATCCGAGTCCTCTAACCATATAGTCAACTTCTGGTTGACCTTTTTGAAATAAACTCCCTTCTAAGAGGCTATATGCCTTATTTTCAACCAGAACCAATTCAAATACACCCGATAGACTCTAACATTGATATAGAAACATGAAGCAACACAATAAGGGGGAACCGGGGTGGTAACTCTCGTGACGACGGGCTGAGTCGTCACATCCTCCCCAACTTAAACAAACGCTCGTCCTTGAGCGGGTCAAGAAACATACATGGAGTCTCAAACAAGTGTGGATATCTGCTTCGCATCTCCCGCTCGGTCTCCCAAGTAGCCTCCTCCACGGGCCAACTTCTCCACTTAACCTTTACTGACGTTATATCCTTAGACCTCAATCTCCGCACCTGACGACCCAATATAGCTATAGGCTCAACATCATAAGTCAAGTCATCATCCAACTGAACTGTACTGAAGTGAAATACATGCAATGGGTTCCCAACATGTCCGGATAGATATGTGGAACATCAGATGAACTCCCAATAGGCTGGGTGGAAAAGCAAACATTTAGGCCACCTATCCAATCCTCTTGAGTATCTCAAAAAGGCCAATGAATCTCGAACTCAGCTTTCCTTTCTTTCCAAATCTCATGACGCCTTTTATAGGCGAAACCTTCAGCAAGACCTACTCACCCACGGCATATGACACATCCCGGATCTTCCGATCCGTATAACTCTTCTGACGTGACTGGGCTGTACGAAGTCTCTCCTGAATCACCTTCACCTTGTCCAATGCATCCTAGACCAACTATGTCCCCAACAACCTAGCCTCACCAGGCTCAAGCCAACCAGCTGGAGATCTACACCGTCTCCCATATAAAGCCTCATACAACGCCATCTGAATACTAGTTGTTATAAGCAAATTCCGTGAGAGGAAAGTAATCAGCCGAAGAACCACCAAAATCAATAACACATGCACGCAAGATGTCCTCCAAGATCTTAATGGTACGCTCGGACTGTCCGTCCGTCTGAGGATGAAATGCAATGCTTAACTCTACCTGTGAACCCAACTCTCACTGAAATGTCCTCCAGAACGGAAAAGTAAATGGAGTACCTATTGTCATACCTCCCTTTTTTATATACTACGATGAGCGTGAGGGCGTAGATGAGTTTTTTCCAATTTAAGGACAGTCGGAACCACATTAGTTATTTAAGTTTTTAGAGTCTCCACTTGAAAATATAATGGTGTCCCAAGTCACCGGTTTAATCCCGAACTGAGGAAAGTTTGACTCTTTTACAGTCTGCAAACTGGAAATCCGGATAAGGAATTTTGTTAACCCGGGAGAAGGTGTTAGGCACTCCCGAATTCCGTGGTTCTAGCACGGTCACTCAACTGTTATTTTTAATTTTATCTAATTTTAATTATATATTTCAATCATGTGCATTAGTATTCCGCTTTTTGAATTTTAAGAATTGCAACTTCGTGAAAATGCATCCTTGACCACATCGTACCAGTACACTTGTGGTTTTAAATATATTTCGACTTTGTTGGGAGTAGGATTTGGGTCACATAAATGTGCACCCGTTCAAGAGAATGTATATTAAAGTTGCGCCTAATGGTGCCTATTCTTGGTTACTTTGGAAAAGATCGTGGAATTAGCTAAACGATCATTTCGAGTCTAAAGATTTTATAATAGTTATTTCAGGGCCCCACGCATTTTTGCCTTACAATGAGGCTCATCTCATTTCACTTTTTAAAGTCAAACCTATTGTGTACTATATTTTCTAATTCTATTTTTTCCTTAATAAAATAATTCTTATCAGTGTTCTAACAGTTCGTATTATCATATATTTGGATCCAGGCCACTATACCTTATTGGGCCTGGAATTTGAGCTGACTTAACAAAAGTGCACAAGTGTGCATAAGGCTATTTAAAGCCCAATTAGTATTTCTGTATTTGCCTCTCACAGGCACACATGCCATAGTGATTGGATCTAGGTTTCTTTCATGATCAGGCCCAAAATAATTTAATAAATCCAAAGCAGGTTCAAATATTTTTTTACTAAACTAATCATAGATATAAACAAATATTTAGACTTCAATAATAGAAATTAACTAGACATATTAACACTAATTTCATTTGTATATTACTGTTCAACCACGGGATTAACTAAGTCTGAGTTTATTAGTCGAAGCATATACTTATTCAATACAGAACTACCCTATTATTTTGTTTAACTAGAAATGCTAGACGAGATCTACAGTTGACATTTAAATTAAATCCAGAACTTTATTCGTATTTTTGATTCCTATTTCATATCAGATTTCTGAACTTTAATGTGAGTTAAAATGCATAAACTAGTTTAAACCATTCGATATTATGAACCAAATTGAAATGTACCTATTTCATGCTTTTTCTCGTTAAAAACTACTGATTCAGAATTTAATTATCAAAATAATTTGACATTTTTTTATTACACTTCTGATTTAAAAAACAATAGATGTAAATCTACAAGTAAATCAACTAGATTTAACTAGTGTTCAGATTCAGATCTAGGTAACCATTTTTAAACTGATCTATTTCATGTTATCCCTATAATAATTCCTAAGCTAATAATTCAGCAATATTACTAGCTTTAGTTCATAGGTTTTTACAGTCAAAGTCCATATTACAACAAAAGTCCTAATGAATTACATATGTTCTAATTGTCTATAGCTATAAGTAAAACAGAATTGCGAATATAGAAGAAAAACTAGTGTGCCTTTCTCTTCTTCAGAACTTCATTTACATCCTTGTAAGGCAGTAATGTACCTGGTCAAATCGAGATGAAAATCAATGAGTTCTAGGATGTAGAAGAAGAAGAAGAAGAAGAGCGATAGGCAACAATCCAAGTATTAACAACAATAAATGCAATATAACACAGCTACGAGCTCAATTTCAGAGTAGAAGACCCAAGTGGAGAGGAAGAAGGAAGACATGGTGGTTGGGTTTTGGGGTTATGAGTCTGAAGGGGGAAATGAACACAATACATATCAGGTGTATTGATATATTAAAAATGTAAGGGTGATTTCCAACCGTTGAATGAGATTAAATGAGTGGCCAGGATCTATTCGACTTCATACAACGTCGTGTGGTTTAAATGAGGCCTTCATCTCATCTGTTAGATCAGTCAATTGAACGGTCCTAATTATTTATGATTAACGGCGTCGTTTTAATTGTTATGCAATCGGTACCTCTGGGCCGTTTGATCAATTGATCAACGGACCAGATTTATTTATTCTATACGGTGCCGTTTGGATTTTGTATATGCAAGCCGGTTTTGTTTCCTTTGGGCCTGGTCCGTTGTCACGACCCTAGTTCACCAATCGTGAACATGTCGTGATGGCACCCAGTCCCCACGACTAGGTAAGCCTAACACGTTGCGGAATATACAAGTTATGAACATTAAATAAGAATTAGCGGAAAAATAGTATAAGAAGAAATATAATCCGTGCCGCTTGGCACATACATCCGTCAAACACACTGTATAAAATACCACAAAGATCCGGAATCCCACGGGTAACACAGACTAAAAGAGAGTATGCAACTGTGGCTCTATGTGTAAAGATTATCTAACAACGAAATGAAGGAAAAATATCTATTATCACTATCAGAATAGAAGGAGGGCCTCTGGATCCGCGGACGTAGCAGATCATACCTCGAGGTCTCCGAATGTGCTGCTGAATCACCTAGTATGAGCCTGTCCTGATGTACCTGGATCTCCACAACAAAAGTGTGCAAAAGAGTAGCATGAGTACACCACGGCGGTACTCGGTAAGTGCCAAGCCTAACCTCGATGGAGTAGTGACGAGGAAGGTCAGGGCCCTACTGAGAAAACAATTACAAAATGATAATAACAATAATAAGCAGTTTAAACGATAATAATTCCGAAATAACAACAATAAAATGATTACTACAACCGTCTACAGTTAAGCTAACAACAAGTAACAAACTCAATTAACAAGTCCAGGACCTGTGGGAATTGAACCCACAGTCCCATTGACAGTACCCATGGGTCTCCGGGAATCGAACCCGCAGCCCACAAACAATACCACTCCGGGTCTCTGGGAATCGAACCCACGGCCCTAGGATCTCCGGGAATTGAACCCGCAGTCCACAAACACAGCAAATAAAGGAATACACAGAGAGAATATAATATGCTTAATCATAAAATCTCAGGATCTCCGGGAATCGAACCCGTAGTCCACATCTCAATAATATATCAATGGCTCAGGATCTCCGGGAATCGAACCCGCAGTCCATATCTCAATAACATCGGGATCTCCAGGAATCGAACCCGCAGTCCATATCTCAATAACATCAGGATCTCCGGGAATCGAACCCGCAGTCCATATCTCAATAACTCAGGATCTCCGGGAATCGAACTCGCAGTCCACAAACAATATCACTCCGTGTCTCTGGGAATCGAACCCACAGCCCTGGGATCTCCGGGAATTGAACCCGCAGTCCACCAATACATCAGATAAAGAAAACACACAGAGAGAATATAATATGCTTAACTATAACTTTTTCGAAACTAGTATCCACAATTTATCAAGAAATTCAAGTAAGTCGACTAGGCAATTAGACATGTTAAATCCTAGCTAATCATGCTTTTCTAACTAATACCGGGTAAAAGTAACGATTTAATCGGCTAAGAGCGGGAATATCACTAATCGGACAATTCAAGTAAAGTATGTGTTACAACAACCAGCGCATGTACACGCTCGTCACCTCGCGTACAAGGCATTTAAACGATCACATAATATCCTAGGGGTAAAGGTTCCCCCACACGAGTTTAGACAAGCCACTTACCTTGACTCTAGTACAAAACCGCTAAGAGACAACCCTCTTGCCGCAAAAGTCGGCCTCCACAGGTGTAGTATCTGATAAAAATCAATAGAATCACATCAAATAGGCCAATCGGGCATTACAAACAACTCACAATACACCAAAACCCACAAGTTACCAAAACCCGACTTTCGGTACGCTTATCGAAAAATCACGAAAGTTATATATTCGGGTTCCTTATCTCAATACGAGTCCGAGCATATAAAATTTATCGAAATCGGACTCCGTTTGCCCATCCAAATCAAAGATTTTCTAAAATTTAGGCCTAGGGCTCAAACCCACCTTTAATCCCCCATTTTCAGTGAAATAATCACGGATTTCATGATAAACTAACCAATTAAGGTCAAGAAACTTACCTCCGATGATTTCCCAATGATATCCCAACGTTTCCCCTTCAAAATCCTCTCTTGGAGCTCAAAAATGGCGTTTTTTGTATATGGGGTCGCGGCTGTTATGTTCTGAACTTAAACTCACTGCCAGACCCCAATGCCCTACGCGTCCGCGAAGGTACTCACGTGTCCGCGAAGGTCTGCTCAAATTACCCTTTGCGAATGCGACGCTACCCACGCGTCTGCGAAGCACTAAATTCCCCGGTGCCAGATTCCACCTCTACGCGAACGCGACAGCAAACCGCGCGAACGCGATGCTGACTCTCCCCCTTCTACGCGTTCGCGAACCCAGGTCACGCGAACGCGAAGCATCGTACCACACCACCTACGCGATCGCGTAGATATTAATGCGAACACGATGCCTTGACATGACTGGCCTACGCGAACGCGACCACCTTCACGCGAACGCGAAGGCCAAATCCCTGCTGCACTGACCTGCAATTTTCTGCAGGTTTTCAAGGCTTCAAAATGCCCGTTTGATGGTCCGAATTCATCCCGAGGCCCCCGGGACCCCAACGAAAACCACCAACATACTCCAAAATACGATACGAACTTGTTCCAATCATAAAAATACCATCCTAAACATCAAAATCACCAATTACACACGGATTCAAGCCTAAGTTTCTTCAAAACTTCCGAAACTAACATTCAATCAAAAACCCGACCAAACGCCGTCCGAATGACCTGAAAATTTGTGGACATATCCAAAATCACATAACGAAGCTACAAAAATTATCGGAATTCCATTCCGTCCCCCGGATCAAAATCTCACCTATCGTTCGGATTCGCCAAAATTTCAAACTTCGGCATTTCAAGCCTAATTGAGCTACGGACCTCCAAAATACATTCCGAACGCGCTCCCAACCCCAAAATCACCTAACAGAGCTAATGGAACCATCGTATTTCCGTTATGAGGTCATATTAACACTGTTCCGACTACATACCATTTTCCAACTTTAAAGCTCCCATTTAGGGACTAAGTGTCCCAAAACACCCCAAATTTCAGAACCGACTCTCCCGGTAAAACACAATAGCAGAAATGAACTTAGGGGAAACAGTTAAATTGGGGATCAGGGTGTAATTTTCTAAAACGACCGGCCGGGTCGTTACATCTTCCCACACTTAAAGATTCGTTTGTCCTCGAACGAGCATAGAAAACACACGTGGAGTGGTGAAAAGATGGGGGTACTGGCTGCGCATATCCTGATCGGTCTCCCAAGTTGACCCCTCGACCGACTGACCCCATCACTGCACCTTTACTGAAGCGATGTTCTTTGACCTTAGCTTCCTGACTTGCCTGTCTAGAATGGCCACTGGCTCCTCAACATAAGACAGATCCTCGTCTAGCTGAACCGAAGTGAAATCCAACACATGCGACGGGTCACCATGGTATCTCCGGAGCATAGAAACATGAAATACGGGATGGACTCCGGCTAGGCTGGGAGGTAAGGCCAACTCATAGGCAACCTCCCCAACATGCCTCAAAATCTCAAAAGGGCCAATAGGTCTAGGACTCAGCTGAGCATATTAGCCTGATATATCTGAAGATATTCCCTTTTGTTCAAACAATTAAGTCTTAGAGCCTAATTCCAACATCCGGAATTTTGTGTCAGGCTTGTTTTCATCAAAAGATCACTCAATATTCCTCAAACGCCGTCCTCAAACATGACTGCATAACCTTGCTGGATTCTTACCTTGCAACATAAAATCCACAGGACCACGATAATATTTTATGATCAAATTAGCCAAAAATTTAACGAATCAGATGCTCCCATGGTACCTCATAATCTACATAGGTCTCGTTCCAACTTTTACAATACTGACACGACGGAAGAGATGTGCCGATATCCATAACCAACTACCGAATCAACAATTCATTGGGTCTATACTCCTAACAGGATCCATTACCTTGTCCTAAACTAGAGGATGATCCTTTCCTCTATAATATACTTCATATAATCAATTTGCACTGACCCCAAATCACATAATCTCATCTCACCCAGTACGAACTGCTCAGGCGATAAGCCACGTCGGACATAATCAAAATTCCCACAAGATGACACAATGTGCTAGTAATCTACTAATACGTACGTGATACAAAGGAAGGCGAACACTAGAGAGAACTATTCAACTCTCACATAAAAATGGACCTCCTCAGAAAATAGGAAACAAAACACATAAAAGCAATTATAGACACAGAAATAAACATTACACTATTGCGGCATGCAACCCGATCCCAATAATATGACCATGGCGGTGTGCCATCCGATCCCAACAATATAACCATGGCGGCGTGCCACCCGATCCCAACAATATAACCATGGCGGCGTGCCATCCAACCCCAACAATATAAAACTCACACAAGGAGTCATATGTCGAGCTGAATAGCTCGTCACATCAAAATACTGAATATCGATCATAAGCACACTAAGGTGCATGATATCATACACAATGAAACATATAGCGCTATAGGCTACAAACTCAAGCACAACTGAGGTGCGATATAAGATCTGAGTCTCAAGAGCCATCATGCTCATATAACATCACCGCTGAGAGGAACCCCAATATATAAGGAACTTACCAAGCCGTCTCACACTCATACGGTGCAATATATCTTTACATGAATTAACTAACCGCGAAAATAAGACCGCGACTATCCCTCCATAAAGGGCGCATTGCTGGAAGAAACATAATCGGCCTAATGCAAGGCTCATTTCCACATTTAAATCTATCCACCGACCTTAAGTCTATCCTGGTCGTGCCAAGCTAAGTCAATAGTATTTCACAGGTCTATAACCCAATAAGCAGAGTGCCTTCCAGGCATAAGTTCTCAAATGGATGATATCACCAAAATCCTCATACTTGATTTAAATTTCTAACCAATCAAGTGACTACATGTCATACTTATACAATCTTCTTGTGGGACAAGCTCCCACCATCTTCCGAATAATTAAACGGGCCTGCACAGTAAACCCACCGGCTGCACTAACACTGAAAAGCGATCAGGAGTCCCTAACCGGGATGCAAAGCCTTTCTCACGGAATACCGATCTCAAGTGATACTGACGTTAATACGCATCTTACTCAAAATACTGAAACTCCCTTCCTGCTCATCCGAGCTCTTTATATTACATTTATTGACCAAACTGCAACCTTGGTCCTTACTCCAAATTTTATACCACTCACTGCACCTCACGTGCTGATATATGATAGATACAATTCCCATCACAACTCTAGAACTGACGATAGTCTAATACTTCATCACATAAGACTTTTCATTTAACTCACTTCAGGAGAACCGTAGCAACATGCAAGTGAATTCTCATAACCATCGAATCTGCCAATCTCTAAGTAGTGGTCCAAGCCACCTTAACCCTTCCCGAGATCTGCTTACTCGTAACAGGCCCCTAACAGAAGAATACTCCAGAATAACATCAACCACTACCGCCGACAAGTCTCAAATGCACCACCACAAATCACATGCATAACTCGATCACGTTGCATGAACCGATCATTGACATCAATATGCCAACTCAACTATGGCTAATCAATCTACTTCCTTCCAGTTTATCCCGGATTGCCTTAGAAATGTTAATATCTCCCTTTAATACCTAACTTATTCCAACCGCACTCACCCAGAGTGACCTTAAATCATGAGGCCATGCTATCTCAAGAACGACGACCATTTCATGTCTCTCAAATACTATACCACAAGTCAAGACATCATAGAACGTTTTGTGCCCTTCTTCATAAGTTGCTTCAAAAATTTGACTCCCAACTGTACTTATAGTCTCAGAATTATCAAATGCCACACTTTACCTCTTGAATTCACTAGGACCGCTATTGAGAGCCATCCTTTTATAACTTATGAATACCCTCTCGATAAAGCCCCCAGCGGAACCACTTCCTGCGAAGCCTGCACCTATACGAGGCATGAATCATGAATATTTCCTCAAGTTTGAACACGAGCCAGTAAGGCTACCCATAACATGCATTCAACAATTCATATACTCAAATTACCACTAATGGCCCTTTTTCCGTGGCTGCAATAACACAATAATACGCTAGTACCCAGAATTTACACAGGTAATTAACCATGCGACCCAATCTTAAGAGGCGGGACTCTCCCACTTAGCCTAAAGCCACTATTACACGACTCTCGAACACATTAGAACCATTCTCTCAAGTCATTTACTATTATTCATCTGCAACTCACTTGATCCAACGAATATAACCACCCATGCTCTATTAGCACTCTAACACCATAGGGTATGACCTCATCCCAATACAACAAAACATCTTCTCGCTCCATGCACCGAGCATTCTCTACCAACGACATCTTAAAATGTACTATGATTCTCACACGCCTACGAAGCACCATGTAGCCTTTGTCGAATATTTCCCTGCTGATAATAAAATGTAGAGTTTATTAGGGACACAGGAACATCCAAAGTCAACATCATACCATACGAGCCTCAACTCTTGCCCATCCACAAGTTTTCAAGAACTTTTTGAATAGCACCTAAATACATCGCAGGCCAAATCTGATATGACACATGACCCATAATTTGATCGTCGATAGTGAAATCCTTTCACCTGGCACGAAGCCTTAAGATACATTTTGCTAATCCATGACAATAGCCTTTATCATTTGTACATCTTCATCATAAGATAGTCCAAGACATTCGTTTGGTACATGTCCTTCTTAGGATAGTTAAACTCATTTCCCCCAGTATCTCTGATGGCTGAATCCTTCGCTAAATAGATATCTCATATGAACTATATAGTCTTTATTACCACCAACCATCTTTAGATCTATATCCACCTTGTGATTCTACCATTACCGTGACGATTAGGCAGTTAAGTAAACCTCATCAAGACCGTACTTATCAACCGAATGTCAGAACCTAGTGCACCCCATGTGCACAATTGATGATCTCTCAATTCTCTTGCATTACCGATATGGATGACACGCGGTAACAATGGTTGAGTAAATTCTTGACTCCCTTGAAATCCCTTTGCAACGTCATGAACCGTCGGCGCATACTTGATATCGAGCGCGCGATTTCAATATACGAGTGGATGCAAAAGAACATATGACATACACCCCAACTGAATAAATGACGCACGATAAGGAATTCAAAGAATTGAAGAGTTTCCTAAACAGTTACATAGCCCCTCGTAGATAAATATAGACGTCTCCGTATCGATCAACGAGAATCTAAGTAACCGGTCCGTGTCCCGTGACTCCTACGAACCTAGAGCTCTGATACCAACTTGTCACGACCCTAGTTCACCAATCGTGAACATGTCGTGATGGCACCCAGTCCCCACGACTAGGTAAGCCTAACACGTTGCGGAATATACAAGTTATGAACATTAAATACGAATTAGGAAAAATAGTATAAGAAGAAATGTAATCCGTGCCGCTTGGCACATACATCCGTCAAATACACTGTATAAAACACCACAAAGATCCGGAATCCCACGGGTAACACAGACTAAAAGAGAGTATGCAACTGTGGCTCTATGTGTAAAGAGTATCTAACAACGAAATGAAGGAAAAATGTCCGCTAATACTATCAGGATAGAAGGAAAGCCTCCGGATCCGCGGACGTAGCAGATCATACCTCGAGGTCTCCCAAAAAGCTGCGTAAGTCACTTGTAGTGCATCTGATAAGATGTACCTGGATCCGCACAACAAAAGTGTGCAAAAGAGTAGCATGAGTACACCACGGCGGTACTCAGTAAGTGCCAAGCCTAACCTCGATCGAGTAGTGACGAGGACGGTCAGGGCCCTACCGTGAAATAATAAAAATAACGATAATAATAATACCGAACAACTTAAAATAAGAATAAGTCTGAAATAACAGTAATTGATATAAATACTATAAACTGTGTACAGTTAAGCTAACAAAGAGAAATCAGTACAACCAGTACAAATCAACAATCCAGGATCACCGGGAATTGAACCCGCAGCCCTTTTATCTTAAGAAACTTAGGATCTCCAGGAATCGAACCCACAGTCCATATATCAGTATCACAGGCAGTCCACATCTCAATAATATATCAATAGCTCAGGATCTCCGGGAATCGAACCCGCAGTCCATATCTCAATAACATCAGGATCTCCGGGAATCGAACCCGCAGTCCACATCTCAATAATATATCAATAGCTCAGGATCTCCGGGAATCGAACCCGCAGTCCATATCTCAATAACATCGGGATCTCCGGGAATCGAACCCGCAGTCCATATCTCAATAACATCGGGATCTCCGGGAATCGAACCTGCAGTCCATATCTCAATAACTCAGGATCTCCGGGAATCGAACCCGTAGTCCACAAACAATATCACTTCGGGTCTCTGGGAATCGAACCCACAGCCCTGAGATCTCCGGGAATTGAACCCGCAGTCCACCAATACATTAGATAAAGAAAACACACAGAGAGAATATAATATGCTTAACTATAACTTTTCCGAAACTAGTATCCACAATTTATCAAGAAATTCAAGTAAGTCAACTAGGCAATTGGACATGTTAAATCCTAGCTAATCATGCTTTTCTAACTAATACCGGGTAAAAGTAACGATTTAATCGGCTAAGAGTAGGAATATCACTAATCGGACAATTCAAGTAAAGTATGTGTTATAACAACCAGCGCATGTACGCGCTCCTCACCTCGCGTACAAGGCATTTAAACTATCACATAATATCCTAGGGGTAAAGGCTCCCCCACACGAGGTTAGACAAGCCACTTACCTCAACTCCGGTACAAAAACGCTAAGAGACAACCCACTTGCTGCGAATGTCAGCCTCCACAGGTGTAGTATTTGATAAAAATCAATAGAATCACATCAAATAGGCCAATTGGGCATACCCAATCAAAACAACTCACAATACACCAAAACCCACAAGTTGCCAAAACCCGACTTTCGGTACGCTTATCGAAAAATCACAAAAGTTATATATTCGGGTTCCTTATCTCAATACGAGTCCGTGCATATAAAATTTATCGAAATCGGACTCCGTTTGCCCATCCAAATCAAAGATTTTCTAAAATTTAGGCCTAGGGCTCAAACCCACCTTTAATCCCCCATTTTCAGTGAAATAATCATGGATTTCATGATAAACTAACGAATTAAGGTCAAGAAACTTACCCCCGATGATTTCCTGATGATATCCCAGCGTTTCCCCTTCAAAATCCTTTCTTGGAGCTCAAAAATGGCGTTTTTTGTATATGGGGTCGCGGCTGTTATGTTCTCAACTTAAACTCACTGCCAGACCCCAATGCCCTACGCGTCCGTGAAGGTACTCACGCGTCCGCGAAGGTCTGCTCAAATTACCCTTCGCGAATGCGATGCTACCCACGCGTCCGCGAAGCACTAAATTCCACGGCGCCAGATTTCACCTCTACGCGAACGCGACAACAAACCACGCGAACGCGATGCTGACTCTCCCCCTTCTACGCGTTCGCGAACCCAGGTCACGCGAACGCGAAACATCATACCACACCACGTACGCGAACGCATAGGTATTAATGCGAACGCCATGCCTTGTCATGACTGGCCTACGCGAACGCGACCACCTTCACGCGAACGCGAAGGCCAAATCCCTGCTGCACTGACCTGCAATTTTCTGCAGGTTTTCAAGGCTTCAAAATGCCCGTTTGATGGTCCGAATTCATCCCGAGGCCCCCGGGACCCCAACAAAAACCACCAACATACTCCAAAATACGATACAAACTTGTTCCAATCATAAAAACACCATCCTAAACATCAAAATCACCAATTACACACGGATTCAAGCCTAAGTTTCTTTAAAACTTCCGAAACTAACATTCAATCAAAAACCCGACCAAACGACGTCCGAATGACCTAAAAATTTGTGGACATATCCAAAGTCACATAACGAAGCTACAGAAATTGTCGGAATTCCATTCCGACCCCCGAATCAAAATCTCACCTATCATTCGGATTCGCCAAAATTTCAAACTTCGGCATTTCAAGCCTAATTGAGCTACGTATCTCCAAAATACATTCTGAACGCGCTCCCAACCCCGAAATCACCTAATGGAGCTAATGGAACCATCGGATTTCCGTTTTAAGGTCGTCTTAATACTGTTCCGACTACGGACCATTTTCCAACTTTAAAGCTCCCATTTAGGGACTAAGTGTCCCAAAACACCCCAAATTTCAGAACCGACTCTCCCGGTAAAACACAATAGCAGAAATGAACTTAGAGGATACAGTTAAATTGGGGATCGGGTCGTAATTTTCTAAAACGACCGGCCAGGTCGTTACATCCGTGTGTTGCATGAATTGGGCCACTGATTGCCCAGGTCCAATGTTGTATTTGTATTCTATTGTATTTATTTTTTGTATTGTATATATATTTTGTATTTTTTGTATTATATATTTTTTTGTTTTTCTGTATTTTGATTACCACTGTATTTATTATCTCTTGTATTTTGTATTTTTGTTTTAATGTTTCACGATTCTTCTAAAATTAAGAGTAATTTTCTGATATTTTTGGTATTTTCTAACTAATTTAAAATGTATTTTGTTTTAATTTACTTTGCTTTATTTTCAAGAAATAAAAACAAACACTGGTATTTCTATAAAATGATCAACAAGTTTCACACAAAAATCATTTTTATATATTTTTTTGGACTAATTTGCTTGGGGCAAAAATCACGTGCTCACAGCTGCCCCTCTTTGCTCGGGAACATGCAGAGTTTCAGTGCAAAGATAAGTGATCAGTAATGAGGGATTTTTTCCCATTCGCATATTCCGTGTGAAGCATTTTTGAAAGTTTTGATCGCATCCTACTTCAAGGATTTCCTACATATCCTGGGCTAAACAGGAATCAGGTCAGTGTAGTTCTGGAATGTAATGACCCGACCGGTCGTTTTTAGAATTTACACCCCGATCCCCTATTAACGGCTTCCCATAAGTTTATTTCAGCCAATTTGGTTTGCCGGGATGTTCGGCGTTAGAATTCTGAGTGTTTTGAGACACTTAGTCCCTAAATGAGATCTTAAGAGTTAAAAAAAATGGCCTGTATTCTGACCAGTGTTAAGATGACCTCGAAACGGGAATCCGATGGTTCCATTAGCTCCGTTAGGTGATTTTGGGATTGGGAGCGTGCCCGGAATGTATTTTGGAGGTCTGTAGCTCAATTAGGCTTGAAATGCCGAAGTTTGGAATTTTTGGAAATCCGATCGATAGGTGAGATTTTGATCCGGGAGTCAGAATGGAATTTCGATAGTTGTAGTAGATTATTTAGGTGATTTTCGATATGTCTGCAAATTTTCAGGTCCTTCAGACGTCGTTTGGTCGGGCTTTTGATAACATGTAGGTTTCGGAAGTTTTGGTTGAAACTTAGGCTTGAATCCGCCATAATTGGATGATTTTTGTGTTTAATGATATGCTTTTATGATTGAAACAAGTTTGAATAGGGTATTAGGACGTGTTGGTGTGTTTGGTTGAGGTCCCATAGGCCTCGGGGTGTTTTCGGATGGTTAAACGGAAGAAATTGTGGAAAGTTGCAGGTTTGAGTTTTTGATCTTCTGGTGTTTTCGCACCTGTGGCCATGGGACCGCTGGTGCAGTACCGCAAAGGCGGCTGAGTGTATCACAGAAGCGATTGGGAGCATGAGAGGTAGAGTCCGCAAAAGCGAAGGAGTGACAACTGATGCGGCTTCGCGGAAGCGACCAAATGAACGCAGGAGCGGGACCGTTGGTGTGGTTCCTGTAGCGCAGAAGTGAAAATGGATTTTAATTGGGAAACCGCAGAAGCGGTTGGTTTTATCGCGGAAGAGGGACCGTGGAAGCGGTCAATGGACCGCATAAGCGGAAATGGCGTCAGTGATTAAGGAAATTAAGGGTTCGAATTTCAGAACGTTTTAACACATTGGAGGCTTCAAACTAGGAGAGGATTTTAGCGATTTTGAGGAGGAAATCAAGGGGAATCATCAGGTAATCACTCATGGATTCAATTTATGTTAATATCTTGTTAAACCACGGATTAAACCTCTAAAAATAGATGATTGGAGGTTTGTTAATGGAGGATTTTGGTGCAAGCCTAGGTTATTGAAAATTATTGATTTGAATAGGCAAACAGAGACCTATTTCAATAAATTTTATATTGTTAGACTCGTGAGAGTATGAGGGCTCTGAAAACGTAATAATATTTCGATTCTGAGCTGATGGCTGCAGGGGTATTTTGGCCATTTCACTCATTTTTACGCTGTTGCTTTAATTTTATCACTGTAATTAGTTACTTGCGATGTAATTTATACTGTATAATTGGTTTGACTAAATTTTGGCCACTCAGAGTCGGATACTCGTGGCAAGGGAGTCATTTCTTAGCGGTTTGTATCGGGATTTTGGTTAGTATCTTGTCTAACCTTGTATGGGGGACCTCCTCTTAGGATTTGAGTCTTCTCTGTTGATTTTAGTCCGTGTATGCGAGGTGACGAGTGCGTGCTCGGATTTAATTGTGGTAAATTGTCCCTTTTAGGTTCTTAGACTTGTGAAATTCACTGAGTAGGAAGATAATATTGATATGATTAAGTCCCATGTGATTAGTTTAAGCTCTGTGTGTCTTGCTTGATATTTTTGCTCTTCTTGATTTATTTATGCTATTAAATGGGCCTCTACGTGAACTTACTAAAGCCAAGTACCCTTCTATAATCATTGTCCGCCCTAACTACTCGCCTTTAATTATAAATCATAAATGTTATATCACATATAATTAATCGGTCTTAATTTGAAGGAAGATAGACACCTCATAATTAATTGATATTTATTAAGTAACGATTTATTTGACTCATGTTTTCTTCCTTACTGTTGAATACTCCTTAATTGTAGGTTATTTGTAACCTTGTGTAACCATACTATATGTCCAACTGTTGAGGTACCAATGTAGTTGCTATGTGTTTCGTTACGACTCAATTGTTATTTGAGGCTATTGTGTTTTCCTTGTTGTTCCGCGACTTTATTAGTTATTGTTGAATTCCTTGCCGGGACGTTGTTATTTCTGTTGTTGATTCTCCCTTGCTAGGATGCTATCATTACTGTGTAGTTGTTGGTATCATGATGCACGAGGTCTCTGGCGTGCAGTTATTGTTGGGGAATTACACGAGGTAAATGTTGTGTTGTTGTTGCTATTGATGTTTGCACATGCGGCGTAATAATGTGGGGTATGTAAGATACTTATATGTGTGTTGCGCATGTGGCGGAATAAGGTGGGAATATTGTGATGCACGTGTGGCGAAATAAGGCAATATTGCTATGTTGTTATTAATTGCACACGTGGCGAAATAAGGAGGGCTATGTCAGGGGCTAATTACGAAGGACTACGGGTTCAATTCCCAGGAGTTCCTCTGTTGTGATTATGAAGGACTACAAGTTCAATTCCTGGGAGATCCTCTCATTATTGGTACGCCGGGCTACGGGTTCGATTCCCGGAAGTTCCCCTTAAACTCAATATGATATGACTGATAGTTTTATTGTTTCTATCTGGGGTGAATGAGCCGGGTGCTAATTGTTCCCATTTCTTATACTTACTAGTTAGTAGGATTTCCTATTAGATACACTTGCACATGTATACAGGTAGCTGGACCATTCTATTTGAATGAATCCCTACTGATTTGACTATGGGTAGAGATATGACGTTGTTTATCCACGGTATATATGAAAGTGACTCTAGTTGACTAGATAGTTGCCAGTATTGTCGCGTTATTGATGGGGCGCGAGATGCCAATTGTTATATTTCAGGTGTTATTGATGGGGCGCGAGATGCCAATTGTTATATTTCAGATTCTGGGTAATTTCATGAGTTGTGGCTAATCTGAGAGTTGTGGTAGGATTGAGGAAAGAGTTGGAAAGGCTTTATGTAAGCATCATTTTAGAATAGTGACTTAGCGATTTGTTTGGTCTCGTTATGTTGTGATTTCAGGACTTGTGTTGTGATTTCTACTGTCATTTTTTGTATTATCATTTATTGTATCTTGATTTTTCTTATTGTACGTTATCCTCATTGTAAGTTGTTGTGTTCTTATTTATCAGGACAGTCCTTACATATTCACGTAGCATCTCTATCTTTTATGTTATATTATTTATTGACCGGTAGGTGTCATGACTATTCCTCGTCACTACCCCATCGAGGTTAGTCTTGATACTTACTGGGCACCGCCGTGGTGTGCTCATACTACTTTTCTGTACATTTTTGTTGTGCAGATACAGGTAATTTCATTCAGTTCTGTCCGCCTTGGAATGAGGCATACCGGTAGAGACTTCAAGGTATATCTGCTACATTCGTAGACCAAGGAGTCCCTTTCTAGTTTTCTGTAAAAAGTGTAGTGGTTTCAGTATTTCTTCTTGTATAGATATTCTTAAGCTAGATCCTCTTATGTATTCTCTTAGCTTGTGATTTGTGAGTTTCCGGGTTTTGGGAATTGTTGTCAGTTTTAAGTTTGTTATGCTACGTGCCAAGCGGCACCTTAAGCATCATTTTATTTTGCTTCATTTGATTTCTCTGTCATGCGAGATTTTGACATCCACAATTCTAAACCCCTGTCTTCTACTCTCTCACAAATGGTGATGACACGTACTATCCGAGGTGATCAGGCACCCGCGCCCCCTGCTGCAGCCACCAGAGGTCGGGGTCGAGGTAGAGCTCGAGGACGCGCACGTAGTGCATCGAGGGCACCTGTGCGAGCTGCCACCAATACACCACCAGCAGATCCAGCTAGAGTCCAGGCACCCGACACGCCTACTGTTACTACTACCCCAGCCGTTCAGGAGACCTTGGCACATTTCATGAGTATGTACACCGCTTTGGCTCAGGCCGGATTACTTCCCCTTGCTGCAGCCACACCCCGGGCCGGGGGAGAAGCACAGACTTCCGCCACCCACACTCCTGAGCAGCGAGCGCACGTTGAGCAGGTTCCCAAGATTATTACTGTTCCACCTGTGGCACCAGTTCAGCCCGGACATGGTGGCGGTTTTCGAGCAGGAGCAGGTGAGACTAGAGAGGTTCAAGAAATATAGCCCTCCGGTATTCAGTGGATTAGCATCAGACGATGCAGTGGGGTTCCTTGATGAGTGTTACCGTATTCTCCGTACTATGGGTGTCTTAGGATCGAGCGAGGTTTCGTTTACTACTTTCCAGCTTCATGGGGCCGCCTATGATTGGTGGTGCACCTATGAGTTAGACAGTCCAGACGAGGCAACTTCATTGGCCTGGACTCAATTTTCTGATATGGTTTTGAGAGAGTTTGTCCCTAAGAGCCTCAAGGATACATGGCGCGCAGAGTTTGAGCATTTGCGCTAGGGTGCCATGACCGTTTTGGAGTATGCTGTCCGTTACACCAGTTTGGCTAGACATGCCTCAGCCTTGGTTTCCACTGTTCGCGAGAAGGTTCGCCGGTTCATCGAGGGGCTTATTCCTAGCATCAGGTCCAGCATGGCCTGGGAGTTGGAAATGGACATTCCGTATCAGCAAGTGGTGAGCATTGTTAGGAGGATAGAGGGTATGTATGCTAGAGAGAGAGAGAGAGCAGGTAGAGTCATGATAGATGGGGCAGACGAGATCAGGAGGGAGAGTTGGAGGAGGCGAGGAGGCATCGTAGGTCGGTGAGATATACTGGTCATTATTATGGAGGTAGGGTACATCATCGTAGAGGTTTTGCGGGTCAGCCAGTCTAGTTCGCGTTTCAGGCTTCGCATGGTGACTTAGGTGTTCATGGGTCTCGGAGGACCCGTACCGCACAGTTTCCACCACCTCGTCAGCAAAGAGGGTGCTTTGAGTGTGGAGATACTAGCCACATAGTGAGAGATTGTCCCAGACTTCGAACTGATATGTTGTAGTGAGGTATTCAGACAGGGAGAGGGCGCCCAAGATGGGGAGGCCCAGCTCGTTGATGTGATTCATATAGTGGGTTTGAGGCCGGTGCGCCAGCTAATATCACCCAGGTACGAATTCAGTTATTATAGAAAGGCGCTATCTGTAGTTCGTCACAATTCTACTTATTATGATGAGTTCCTTATTTGTTGTTTCCTATATGGTAGTGCTTCATGATTTGCACTATGTCTATGTGGTTATCCCGTTGGGAGATTTAATGAGTGATAGTCGTGTCTATCGTCTGTTCTAGCCGTTGTTGAGAGTTATGAGGCTAGTGATATTTTTCCAGTTGTCTGATTCTGGTAGGCTTGATGTGATTTCCGAGCATTCTTGGCTACGAGCTATGATTTTTATGTTCCGCCGGTATTGTAGCTAGTCTATGTTTTATAGTGAGAGTTTCTGGATAAGTTGATGTGTACCCTACTTGTGATCCAATATTGAGGGCGAGACCCTCGTGATTTCACATGATTCGATATGTTGAAACCGGGTTGTGTGCCGTGGTGAAAGTTATACCAGTACAAGCTTTTGTGAGACCATTATATGTTTTTATTCCTTCTTGTTAGATGTCTTACAGAATTGTGTTTTAGAAGAATTTTATGCAAGTTTAGTTGTTTGGTAGTTCTCTTATGTGTTCTGTTTCTCATATTTATTCATTCTCGTTCTATGCTCCTTGAGTTTCAGTTTGTGGGGTGTACTCGTTGGTATGGACTGAGATTTGGTTAATCGGGTGTTTTACCATGTGGTTCTCGTGGTTGTATCATCACTAGTAGTATGAGTGGCTGAAAAGAGTTCCTATTGAATATGAGGCTTATGGCCGGCACATATTTGATCTTAGGCATTCTATTGCTATCAGATATGTTATTGCGGGACTATATGTGGTGTGTCATATTGTGTGGCTATACCCTGTGTATGAGGGCTTGTGTTGAATTAGCTGGGTGAGGCCGGTACCGGGTATGGACTTGGAAGTCTTTTGGAAATGGATGAAGGATGATGAATCTAGTTTGAAGGCTTAATAGTATTGCTAGAATGGTTAAATTTCGGTTGAGATGGCGTCATCAGGATTGCGTAGATTAGGGTGATGTGGGATCACCCGAGGGTGTACATTGGAAGTGCGCATCCAGTGATTGAAGACTTCAGGTGTGTTCTCTATGCTCGTTCGAGGACGAACGAATGTTTAAGTGTGGGAGGATGTAACGACCCGACCGGTCGTTTTTAAAATTTACGCCCCGATCCCCTATTAACTGCTTCCCATAAGTTCATTTCAGGCATTTTGGTTCTCCGGGATGCATGACGTTAGGATTCAGAGTGTTTTGGGACACTTAGTCCCTAAATGAGAGCTTAAGAGTTAAAAAAAATGGCCCATATTCTGAACAGTGTTAAGACAACCTCGGAACTGGAGTATTATGGTTCCGTTAGCTCCATTAGGTGATTTCAGGGTTGGGAGCGTGCCCGAAATGTATTTTGGAGGTCTGTAGCTCAATTAGGCTTGAAATGCCGAAGTTTGGAATTTTTGGAAATCCGATCGATAGGTGAGATTTTGATCTGGGAGTCATAATGGAATTTCATTAGTTGTAGTAGCTTCGTTAGGTGATTTGGATATGTCTGCAAATTTTCAGGTCATTCGGACGTCGTTTGGTCGAGCTTTTGATAACATGTAGGTTTAAGAAGTTTTGGTTGAAACTTAGGCTTGAACCCGCCATAATTGGATGAGTTTTGTGTTTAATGATATGGTTTTATGATTGGAACAAGTTTGAATAGGGTATTAGGATGTGTTGGTGTGTTTGGTTGAGGTTCCGGGGGCCTCAGGGTATTTTCGGATGGTTAAACGGAAGAAATTGTGGAAAGTTGCAGGTTTGAGTTTTTGATCTTTTAGTGATTTCGCACCTGCGGCCAAGGTACCGCAGGTGCTGTACCGCAAAGGCGGCTGAGTGTATCGCAGAAGCGATTCGGAGCCTGAGGGGCAGAGTCCGTAAAAGCGGAGGAGTGACCGCTGATGCGGCTTCGCGGAAGCGACCAAATAAACGCAGGAGAGGGACCGCTGGTGCGATCCCTGTAGCGCAGAAGCGAAAATTGATTTTAAGTGGGAAATCGCAGAAGTGGTTGGTTTTATCGCAGAAGCGGAAATGGCATCAGTGATTAAGGAAATTAAGGGTTTGAATTTTAGAATGTTGTAACACAGTGTAGGCTTCGAACTAGGAGAGGATTTTAGCGAATTTGAGGAGGAAATCAAGAGGAATCATCAGGTAATCACTCATGAATTCAATTTATGTTAATATCTTGTTAAACCATGGATTAAACCTCTGAAAATAGATGATTGGAGGTGTGTTAATGGAGGATTTTGCTCCAAGCCTAGGTTATTGAAAATTATTGATTTGAATTGGCAAACAGAGTCAGATTTTGATAAATTTTATATGGTTAGACTCGTGAGAGTACGAGATTTTTGAAAATATAATAATATTTTGATTCCGAGCTGATGGTTGCAGGGGTATTTTGGTCATTTCACCCATTTTCGCGTCGTAGCTTTAATTTTATCACTGTAATTATTTACTTACGATGTTATTTATACTATGTAATTGGTTTGACTAGATTCGGGCCACTCGGAGTTGGATACTCGTGGCAAGGGAGACATTTCTTAGCGGTTTTGTACCGGGACTAAGGTAACTATCTTGCCTAACCTTGTGTGGGGGACCTCCTCTTAGGATTTGAGTCTTCTCTGTTAATTGTAGTCCATGTACGTGCGGTGACGAGTGCATGCTTGGATTTAATTGTGGTAAATTATCCCTTTTAGGTTCTTAGTCTTGTGAAATTCACCGGGTAGGAAGATAATATTGATATGATTAAGCCCTCTGTGTGTCTTGCTTGATATTTGTTGCTCTTCTTGATTTATTTCTACGGTTAAATGGGCCTCTACATGAACTTACTAAAGCCAAGTACCCTTCTATAATCATTGTGCCCGCCCTAACTGCTCGCCTTTAATTGGAAATCATAAATGTTATATCATATATAATTAATCGGTCTTAATTAGAAGGAAGATAGATACCTCATAATTAATTGATATTTTCTTAAGAAAAGATTTGTTTGACTCATGTTATCTTCCTTACTGTTGAATACTCCTTAATTATAGGTTATCTGTAACCTTATGTAACCATACTATATGTCCAACTGTTGAGGTACCAGTGTAGTTGCTATGGGTTTCTTTACGACTCGATTGCTATTTGAGGCTATTGTGTTTTCCTTGGTGTTCCACGACTTTATTAGTTATTGTTGAATTCCTTGCCGGGACGTTGTAATTTTTGTTGTTGATTCTCCGTTGTTGGGATGCTATCATTACTGTGTAGTTGTTGGTATCATGATGCACGAGGTCTCTACCGTGCGGTTATTGTTAGGGATTTACACGAGGTAATTGCCGTGTTGTTGTTGCTATTGATGTTTGGACATGCAGCGTAATAAGGCGGGGTATGTTAGATACTTATATGTGTGTTGCGCATGTGGCGGAATAAGGTGGGAATATTGTGATGCACGTGTAGCGAAATAAGGTGGTATTGCTATGTTGTTATTGATTGCACACGTGGCGAAATAAGGAGGGCTATGTCAGGGGCTGATTATGAAGGACTACGGGCTCAATTCCCGGGAGTTCCTCTGTTTTGATTATGAAGGACTACGGGTTCAATGCCCGGGAGATCCTCTCATTATTGGTATGCTGGGCTACGGTTTGATTCCCGGAAGTTCCCCTTAAACTCAATATGATATGACTGATAGTTTTATTGTTTCTATCCGGGGTGAATGAGCCGGGTGCTAATTGTTCCCATTTCTTATACTTACTAGTTGGCAGGATTTCCTGTTAGATACACTTGCACAAGTATACACGTAGCTGGACCCTTCTATTTGAATGAATCCCTCCTGATTTGAATGTGGGTAGAGATATGACGTCATTCATCCACATTATATAAAAGTGACTCTAGTTGACAGATAGTTGCCAGTATTGTCGTGTTATTGATGGGGCGCAAGATGCCAACTGTTATATATCAGATCTGGGTAATTTCATGAGTTGTGGCTAATCTGAGAGTTGTGGTAGGATTGAGGAAAGAGTTGGAAAGGCTTTATGTAAGCATCATTTTAGAATAACGACTTAGCGATTTGTTTGGTCTCGCTATGTTGTGATTTCAGGACTTGAGTTGTGATTTCTACTGTCGTTTTTTTTTGTATTATCATTTATTGTATCTTGATTTTTCTTATTGTCCGCTATCCTCGTTGTAAATTATTGTGTTCTTATTTATCCAGACAGTCCTTACATATTCACGTAGCATCTCTATCTTTTCTGTTATATTTTTTATTGACGGATAGGTGTCATGACTGTTCCTCATCACTACCCCATCAAGGTTAGTCTTGATACTTACTGGGCACCGCCGTGTTGTGCTAATACTACTCTTCTGCACATTTTTGTTGTGCAGATACAAGTACTTTCATTCAGTTCTGTCAGCCTTGGAAGGAGGCATACCGGTATAGACTTCAAGGTATATCTGCTACGTTCGCAGACCGAGGATTCTCTTTCTTGTTTTCTGTAAAAAGTGTAGTGGTTTCAGTATTTCTTCTTGTATAGATATTCTTGAGTTAGAGCCTCTTATGTATTCTTTTAGCTTGTGATTTGTGAGTTTCCGGGTTTTGGGAATTGTTGTCAGTTTTAAGTTTGTTATGCTACGTGCCAAGTGGCACCTTAAGCATCATTTTATTTGCTAATTCAGTTTGTTTTGCTTGTTTCCGCAAATTTTTGTTATCTTCCGCATTTGGTAGTCTTACCTAATAGTAGGGATTAGGTGCCATCATGACATGTTTATGGAGGGTGAACTAGGGTCGTGACATGGAATGTCTAGTTGTTGAAACTACCAAAGAGCTGTGACGCTATTGCTGTTACTCATTATTGCTGCTTGCTGATCTTCTTATTACACCGTGGTAAACATAAAAGAAACTAAGCTAAACTATGCTCTATGATTTACAAAATCCTAGCTATCTCTTCCAACTGGTTCTTGTGTTTCATTTGTATCTTGCATAACTTTTGATTGCATCCATTCTTCGAGAGGACTCTTGCTTGCAACTTGCTTTAAATGTATTACCTTATTCTTCCAGGCGGATTCCTACTTGCAAAACTTGAAAAGTATTCCCTTGTTCTTCAGGTGGGTGCCTGGTTGCTAAACTTGAAAAGTATTCCATTGTTCTTCAGGTGGGCGCCTGCTTACTATTAAAACAAAGAAAAATTTTCTGCCCCAATATGGGGCTTAGATATATCATGCTATTAAATGTTAGCTTTAAAAGAATAATTTCATCTTGAAAAATATTCCTTTGTTATCCAGGTGGGTTCCTGATTGCAAAAAAACTAAAAAAAATATTTCCTTGTTATCCAGGTGGGCGCCTGATTGCAAAAAACTTGAAAAATATTCCCTTGTTATCCAGGTGGACGTCTGATTGCAAAAAACTAAAAAAAAAAGTATTCCCTTGTTATCCAGGTGGGCGCCTGATTGCAAAAAACTTGAAAAATATTCCCTTATTATCCAGGCGGGCGCCTGATTGTAAAAATTTGAAAAGTATTCCCTTGTTATCCCACCTGATTGTAAAAAACTTGAAAAATATACCCTTATTATCCAAGTGGGCGCCTAATTGCAAAACTAAAAAAAATATTCCCTTGTTATCCAGGTGGGCGCTTGATTGCAAAAAATTGGAAAAATATTCCCTTGTTATCCAGGTGGACGCCTGATTGAAAAAAACTTGAAAAAATATTCCCTTGTTATCCAGGTGGGCGCCTGATTACAAAAACTTGAAAAATATTCCCTTGTTATCCAGGTGGGCGCCTGATTGCAAAAAAACTTGAAAAAAATATTCCCTTGTTATCCAGGTGGGCGCCTGATTGCAAAAAACTTGAAAAATATTCCCTTGCTATCCAAGTGGGCACCTGATTACAAAAAACTTGAAAAACAAAGAAACATTTTCTGCCCCTGTTTGATAACTGGGTGTAACATATTCAATTTTAAAATAAAAGGTAAAACTTCCATTATTATCCAGGTGGGTTCCTCATTACTTATTCTTTCATTGTAGATTTCCGTCATCCATTGCTTCCTTTAGATTGCTTTCCCTTATTTTCCAGGTGGGTGCCTGATTTTGCCGAACTTACACTCCCTTATGTGTCCACATTGGTCACATTCACTTTAAAGTGATTGGTAAGAATTTGAATCTTTTGTCCCTGTTCTAATCAATGAACAACTTGTTAGTATAAAAATGGTGGTTAGCCACTGGCATTCTTGTTGACCTTGCTTCCACTTTTGAATTTGTTTCATCTTGCTTTTGTATTGCCTTGCTGTAACTTCTGGCTATTTTTCAATAATTCTCTGATCCCAACTTTCCCTTGTAACCATCTCTTGTTGTTTTTCCTTTTTTTTTAAAATTATTTTCCTTCTGCTATATGACCGCCATATGTCATTTTATATCTCTTGTCCTTTGAAGGATCCCAATCTCATTGTGCCATATAACTGAGAAGCTAGTAAATAGCTTCAAATGACAATGTGTTATAGATAGATTTCAAGAAAAGAAAATGAAATGCAATGACCCCGAAATTTTAAGGGTAGGAATACTTCCAAAGTAAAAGGACGAGACTTATGTGAGTATGCAGGCTGATTCCTTTGATCATGCCATGCATTTGGGCTAACCGACCCAGTCTGTCCAACCAAATCACTTGCCAACTTTATTCCCCTATTCAACAAACCCAAACTTTGCTTGCTTTGCCGCTTTCCTCCCATAAAATCCTTTCTCACTTTCGCTTTATGGTGCCCATGAGGGTTTTCACCAGTAAGACTCTCTCATTTCATTTCTCTCAGCTCACGTCGCCTTACGGTGCCCGTGAGGGTTTTCACCAATAAGACTCTCTCAGTTCATTTCTCTCAGCTCGCGTCGCCTTACGGTGCCCGTGGGGGTTTTCACCAATAAGATTATCTCATTTTAATTCTCTCCTCATTTCGCCTTACGGTGCCCGTGAGGGTTTTCACCAATAAGACTCTTATTTTTATTTTTATTATTTTCTTCATCTTCCAATACCTGAGTGTTGTCCATAACATGCCTTTCTTCACCTACTTGTACTGCTAATTTCTTGAAATGAATCAGAAGGTCTTTCTTTAGATCGTAATGTGGCTTTTGAATGGGTTTTAGAAAGAAAGATATAAAGGCTCAAATTCTCCAACTTTGGTTTCAAAATTACAACTTTCGAAATCATATTCTCTATAATGATCATAACTTCTGCCCCAATTTCAATTTTTGGGGAACCTTGGGCTTTATTTCTATTATGACTGAACCTCAGTGATGCTGCCTACATACCCTTTCGGGATCAAGTTAAAACGTAGTTCGGATCATAAGATCGCTTTTTTCATTATTGCGATGTTTACTTTTTCCAATTTTCTTCTTTTGAATTTTACTTTTATTCTTTTCTTTGATATTTCATCTCATTCTATCTTCTTTGTTGATTCCGAAAGAGGGATATGAAATAATAAAGTAATAAGGCTCAAATGGATAGCAATGGATAAAGTGTTTAGATAGCGACATAGAATGCCTTCGTCATTTCAATTTCAAGAATATGACAAATACAATTAGATACATGAAAGAAATCATACATAATATCTTTTGACTACATCAGAATTGATGGCCATTTCTAGGCATTTTCCTTATATGTTTGTCAAATATAGTGCTCCATTAGACAACACCCGAGACACAAAAAATGGCCCTTGCCAATTAGGAGCGAACTTCCCTTTTGCTTACGCCCAATGAGGTAAGATACACCTCAACACCAATTCTCCGACTTCAAATTTTCGTGGTCGTACTTTCTTATTATATGCTCTGGCCATTCTCTATTGATACAGTTGTCCATGACATACCGCTGCCAGTCTTTTCTCGTCAATTAAACTCAATTGTTTTAATCGGGCTTTTACCTATTCATAATCATCAATCTACGCTTCCGCAATGATTCGAAGGGAAGGTATTTCAACTTCCGTAGGTATCAGTGCCTCCGTTCCATACACTAATGAATAAGGAGTTGCACCTATTGAAGTGCGAATAGTAGTGCGATATCCCAACAAAGAAAAGGGTAATTTCTCATGCCATTGCCTCGATCCTTCCACCATTTTCCGAAGGATTTTATTGATATTCTTATTTGCTGCTTCAACTGCTCCATTCGCCTTGGGCCAATAGGGTGTAGAATTGTGATGCATAATTTTAAACCTTTGACATGTCTCCGCCATTAGATGACTGTTAAGGTTGGCTCCATTATGTGTAATAATCACTTTTGGAATTCCGAAATGACTTAAATAATGTTTGCATGTACAAAGTCCACCACTGCCTTCTTGGCTACTGCTTTGAATGTCTTTGCCTCTACCCATTTTGGTAAAATAATCAATGGCAACCAGAATAAACCTGTGCCCATTAGATGCTGCTGGCTCTATTGGACCAATGACATCCATGCCCCAAGCAACGAACTATGGTGCTGACAACATATGCAATTCATATGGCGAAGAATGAATCAAATCCCCACGTATTTGGCACTGATGACATTTCTGCACATATCTGATACAATCTCGTTCCATAGTAAGCCAGTAATATCCAGCCCTGAGTATTTTCTTTGCTAACACATACCCACTCATGTAGGGTCCACAGGCTCCTGCGTGTACCTCAGTCATGATTGTAGTAGCCTGTTTTGCATCTATACATCTTAACAAACCCAAATCCGGGGTCCATTTGTACAACCCCCCCTGCTAAAGAAGAATCCATTCGCCAATCGTCTTATGGCTCTTTTCTGATCCCCTGTAGCTTGTGCCAGATATATCCCCATTCTAAGATACTCTTTGATATCGTGGAACCATGGTTCGCCATCAAGTTCCTCTTCTACTGTATGCCAATAAGCATTATGATCATAGATCTAGATTTGTAATGGATCCACATAAACCTTATTCGGGTGGTGTAACATAGATGCTAGAGTAGCCAGAGCATCAACAACTTCATTGTGCATTTTCGGGATATATTTAAATTCTATGGATTGAAACCGTTGACATAGTTCATGCAGACACTATTGGTACTGTATGAGTTTCAAATCCCGTATCTCCCATTCTCCTTGAATTTGATGTATCAAAAGATCCGAGTCACCCATGACCAAAATCTCTTGAACACCCATGTTTATCACCATTCTTAATCCCAATATACACGCTTCATATTTGTCCATATTGTTAGTACAAAAAAAGCGGGGTTGAGCGGTAACAGGGTAATGCTGACCCATTTCTGAAATGAGTACAACTCCAATTCCAACGCCTTTGTTATTAACAACCCCATCAAAATATAACTTCCAACCCGGCTTTTGTCTTGTTCCAATTCTTCAATATTCATTACCTCCTTGTCAGGGAAGTATGTTTTCAGTGGCTCATACTCGTCGTCGACTGGATTTTCTACTAAGTGATCAGCAACTGCTTGCGCTTTCATCGTAGTGCGGGTTACATAAACAATATCAAACTCTGTGAGCAGAATTTGCCATTTAGCAAGCCTCCTTGTGGGCATAGGCTTCTGAAAGATGTACTTCAGTGGATCCAAATGAGATATGAGATAAGTGGTATAAGTCGACAAGTAATGTTTCAACTTCTGTGCAACCCATGTCAAAGCACAACTTGTTCTTTCCAATTGAGTATATTTTACCTCATAAGATGTGAATTTCTTACTAAGATAGTAAATTGCTTGCTCCTTCTTTCCTGTTTCATCATGTTGCCCTAGTACACGGCCGAATGAATTATCTAATAATGTCAAATAAAGGATTAAGGGCCTCTCAGGTTCTGGAGGAACCAATACAAGCGGATTGGCCAGATATTCCTTGATTTTATCAAATACAGCTTGACATTCATCAGTCCATTATACTGCAGCATCTTTCTTTAGTAATTTAAAAATAGGCTCACAAGTTGATGTAAGTTGGGCAATAAATCTACTAATGTAATTCAATCTGCCCAGCAAACTCATCACATCTTTCTTGCTCTTTGGCGGAGGCAACTCCTGAATAGCCTTGATCTTGGATGGGTCCAATTCAATACCGCGCCAACTTACCACAAACACCAATAATTTCCCTGATGGTACCCCAAAAGCACATTTTGCTGGATTGAGCTTGATATTCAAAAACTTCCTCAGGTCTTAACATGATCGTATTGTTTCCTAGACTTGATAATGATATCATCCACATAAACTTCAATTTCTCGATGTATCATGTCATGAAACATAGTAGTCATTTCCCTTATATATATGGATCCATCATTTTTAATCCGAATGGCATTACTCTATAACAATATGTTCCCCAAGGCGTGAAAAATGTTGTCTTTTCTGCGTCGTCTTTGTCCATCAAGATCTGATGATAACCCACATAACAATCCACAAAAGACCCAATCTCATGTTTGGCACAATTGTCAATTGGTATGTGGATGTTTGGCAATGGAAAATTATCTTTCGGACTTGCTTTGTTGAGGTCTCGATTATTAACACACACTCTGGTTTTTCCGTCTTTCTTTGGAACAGGTACAACATTAGCTAACCAGGTGGGATATTTGGTGACCCGTATGACCTTTTCTTCAAACTGTTTGTTGACTTCCTCTTTTATTTTCATGTTGATATATGTCTTGAACTTCCTTAATTTTTGCTTGATGGGCGGGCATTCCAAATAAATGGGCATTTTATGTACCACCAAATCAGTACTTAGACCTGGCATGTCGTCATATGACCGTGCAAATATGTCTTTGTATTCATGTAGTAACTTTATCAAGTCCTCTCTAAGTGAGGATTCCAAATGAACACTAATCTTTATATCCCGAATGCTTTCCTCATCCCCCAAATTAATGGACTTTGTCTCATTCAAATTTGGTGTTGGTTTCTCCTCATAGTGGTTCAGATCTTTACTAATTTCTTCCAAAATTTCCTCGTCATCATACTCCACTTCATTATTGTATTCAATTTCTTGTATTACTATTTGATTATCAAGACTGGGCCGAGAATTCCTGATGCATGACACATAATTAAAATCAACATAAAATGGATTGTACAAGAAAAGAAAAGAAATGAAAATAAGGCTATCATAATGGAGGAAGAAAGAGATTGAATTTCATTAAAATTTCAAAATATAACAAGGTTTGACACGTCCGATTGGACAGAACATAGAATCTGTATTACATCCTTGAAAAAAACAAATTAAGAATGAAACGTCAAAGTTAACTACCACAACTCCCTTCTAGTCGGAAGAGGAGTAGCTTCCAGTTATTCAGCTTGATCTGGGATCCAACAAACTGGATGTCCATTTTACTTGTGCCCTCAGCTGCCTCTACCATGTTCACATCTTTGAACAACTTCTCAAATCTTTCTAGTAGCTCCCTGTCTGGCCTTATCTTTGCTAGGCTGCGCATGACCGTTGCCGTATGTCTTTTTGTACCAGGCTTGACGAATGAATCGAAGAGTTTAGGGATAGGCTTAGGGAGGGTCCATCCTTTTTGTTTTAGTTTTCGGGCTCTTTTTATGTCGGCAATGGTTGGCTTAAAACCCAACCCAAAAGTGTCAATGATTCTTGGAAGAGATACTGGCTGTGTTATTCCTTGTAGTGCAGCTCCTAAACCTTTCCCAGGGAGAAACCCGTTTTCAACATCTCCGTAGCAACAATAACTAATGCGGAAGCTATCTTGGGCACCAGAATGTTTTTGCCTTTAGATATTTTATCCATAGATATAGTGTCTACCACTTGGTATACCCAGGGACCTTTATTGCCCTCAACTTCTTCAAATGACGTGATGATATTGCAGGAATTATCTTCACCGTGAACCACTATTTCTTGATGATCCCATTCAAATTTCACCATTTGATGGAGTGAGGAAGGTACAACCTTTGCCGCATGAATCCATGGACGTCCTAGTAGGAGATTGTAGGATACGGCAGCGTCCAAAACTTGAAATTCCATAGTAAACTCTACTGGTCTGATAGTAAGTTCCAATATGATGTCTCCGACAGTGTTTTTCCCGCCTACGTCAAATCCTCTTACGCATATGTTGTTCTTATGGATTCTTTCATGATCAATCTTAAGCTTGCCCAAAGTAGATAAAGGGCATATGTTGGCACTTGACCCATTATCAACCAACACGTGGGTCACAACCGATTCTTCATATTTTACCATAAGATATAATTCCATGTTGTGCTCTGTTCCCTCCATTGGTAGTTCATCATCTGAAAATATTATTCTGTTTACCTCGAAGATTTTATTTGTGATCTTTTCAAAGTGACCCACTGTAATCTTCTTCGGTACATGGGCCTCATTCAGGATTTTCATTAACGCATTACGGTGTTCATCATAATGAATCAACAAGGACAACAAAGATATCTGCGCTGGTATTTTCCTCAGCTGCTCAACTATAGAATAATCCTGAACTTTCATTTTCTTCAAAAATTCCTCGACCTCTTCTTTAGTGACAACTTTCTTTACATTGGCCGGATTATCTCTCGTAATTTTTGCTTTTCATAATTCATCGGGAGCAAAGCATCTCCCCGACCTAGTCAAACCGTGGGTTTCACAAATCTCATCCTTGATTTCCTTTCCTCTATACATGACAGTCACCTTGCTATAATTCCATGGCACAGTTTTGGTAACTATGGGAATTTGAGTAACTGGCTTAATAATAACTGGCTCTAGTTGCGCTCCTTTTACAGTCAATAAGGGCTTTACACTAACTCCAGGCACTATCACCTTCACTGGCTTGGGTTCTGCTACCACTACTGGCTTGTTCACAAATGGCTTACCTAGTATGTTCTCGCTTATGGCTTTCTCCTCTGTCTTGCTTCCGCTCGCCATGATCATCATTACAGTCTGAGAGGGCTTCCTGCAATCTCCCCCTTGTATCACTTCTATCATATAGGTCTCATGGTGCACATGCAGAGGGTTCTGTGTTATATTAGGAGCCTCGGGAGCATGGACTTCAATTTTTCTAGAATCAATAAGCTCCTGTATTGCAGTCTTCAGATGCCAGCATTTTTTAGTGTCATGCCCTGGGGTTCCTGAACAATATTCACAATTAACAGATTGGTCCAGGTTTCTCGGTGGTGGATTAGGGATTTTGGGTTCTATGGGGTTTAACATCCCGAGTTGTCTCAGTATATAGAAAAGATTGGTGTATGACTCACCCAAGGGAGTAAATGTTTTCTTCTTTTGTGTCCTGTCATTCTTGACTCCAGGGTTAGGGTGGAAACTTGTTCCACTGAGATTTTTATATGTTTTTGGCGGTGGGTATGAGTTCTGGGTGTGGTAAATATTTTGAGGAGCTGGATTCCGCCATGGAGTAGAAGGTGGTGGGTAGGTTTGAGCGTGATGTACAGAAAATTGTGGAACAAGAGGAGGGTAATAGCGTTGTGGTGGGCCATACGGTGTTGGTAGGTAGGGTTGATGTGGGCGAAGCTGATGGTAGTATGGATTGGGATTCCTGGACCAAGACCTCCCTTCTACGGCTGCCACATCTTCCTTTTTCTTTTTCGCGAGAGCTCCACCTGTTCCTGTTTGGATCGCCTGGTTCGTAGCTTTTATGGCTGAATAGCTCATAATTTTGTTTGACTTTAACCCTTCCTCAACCAAGCTTCTCATTTTAACTACATCGTTGAATGTTTTCCCAATGGAAGATACTAAATTCCTATAGTACGTTGGTTCTAAAGCTTGCAGAAAATAGTCTACCATTTCTCCCTCCTTCATATGTAGGTCTACCCAAGCAGCTTGCTCCCTCTACCTAAAGCCATATTCTCGAAAACTTTCTCCCGACTTTTTCTCCATCTTTGTCAATGTCAGCCTATCTGGAATAATTTCCAAATTGTACTTGAAATGATTTGTAAATGCCTGAGCCAGATCATCCCAAATAAACCACCTGGTATGATCTTGCCTAGTATACCATTCAAGAGCTGAACCACTAAGACTTTGGCTAAAGTAAGCCATGAGCAACTCATCTTTCCCACTGGCTCTGCGTATGTTGCTGCAGAAGCCCCTTAAATGTTCTACCGGGTCGCCGTGACCATCATATAGATCGAATTTCGGCAGCTTAAATCCTGCTGGGAGCTGCACTTTAGTGAATAGACATAAATCCTTATAAGATACGCTTACTTGACCACCTAATCCCTTCATGTTCTGGAATTGTTTGAGGCTTTTCATCTTTCTAGCCATCTCTTCCTGCTAAGGATTTTTAGGTGGTTTCTCCTCTTGAGCCATGTCAATGAGAGGGGTATAGGAATTATGCTGTCGGAAAGTAGGTTCCGGGGAATAATAATGATTGTCTTGGACGTGGAATAATGGTTCGCTGGAAGATTTGTGCAAAGTGGCTGGTGGTAGGGCCACATATACAGGAGCAACATGTGGTGGAGATGGAGGATTTTATTTAGGGATTGGAGGTGGTGCTTGTGATATGGTTTCATAGTAATGTGGGTATGTGGGATAAGTGGAGGATGAGTTTACAGTGGGTGGGTCCTGTGCTTGGCCGGGTATGTGGGTAAAGGTTGTCCCTTCGCCCAAGCCTGGTACATCTCGGCCATTTGTTGTTTGAGCTTACACATCTCCTCTTTCATACTATACATCCACTACCTCATCTTCCTGTACTGGATCCATGGCTGTTGCTTCAATTTCCTGAGTAATTGCCTTTGTCATATTCTTGGAACGAGTGTTGTAATGGTGGGTTGCCAGAATGCCAGTTACTAACCACCAATCTGTTACTCAACAATGACAAAACTTGTTAGTGGTTAGGCCATAATGGGTCAAAATTACAGATTAAAAACACAATTTTGCCTGGCAATTATGCATCATCCCGGCCTTGTTGTCTTTCTTGATTTGCCAATTCTTTGTTTTCAACCTTTCTTTTCCTTTATGTTCGTGTTACCACCGACGTTCTCTTCTTCACTTTTATTCTCTGTTCTTATTTTCTCTTTTTCATTTTTCATTAATCGGTCCTACATATTTGCCCACCGCACAAGTATTTAAAGAAAAAGATATTAAAGAAAAATTTGGAGATTTTCAACTTCATTAATAACTAATCATTGATTACAAAGATAATATTCTAATGATAATTGTGTTACAACCTTCATCTTCTAATAACGCAGAAATAAAAATACAAACTCAAAATGCATATTCTAAGAATACCTTAAAGATCCTAGTGCCCGCGGGACATCATTCGATCTCGCCACGGACCTATATGCAAGTTCCCTTTGAAGTTTATCTAAATTTCTCATTATTTGCTTTGCAAATATCATTGCTGAGGCGACAAATGTGGTCTAGGTCATATCTTCGCATATCTGGCATTTCCGAGTGATATAGTGAGCAATGCTGACAATTCTCTCTTTAATCATTCCTTTCTCTTGGAGTAACCTCCCTATTTGTTTGGGACGAGCATCCAGAGTCTATTGGCTTTTCTTGTGAAGCTGTTGCAGTTCCATTTCCAACCGGGCCATGGCCATATAGCAGTGTTCCCTTTCCATTTCAAACTCCTTTACTTGTTTGCTACTCTTGACCTCGGTAGTGACAATCCTTTTCCTCAACCGAGCAACTTCAATATTATGTTCTTCTTTCAATTGTTGGATCATACGAGCCCTTTCTTCAGCATTTCTAGTCAATTGCTTCAGAACCCTGATTAATTCTTTTTCGGCTTTATCCGTATCAAAACTGTAATCATTCACCTTTCACCACAAATTATCAATCAGTTTTTCATCCCGGGCATGTCGAATTGGGGTTTTAGTGGCTGTTCTCATTTTCAAAATTTGAGCTTTTAATGACTCATTTTCCTTAATCAGTTGTTTCTTTTCACCCTCATCGGCCACCGTTTGTAAGTTGTTTTCGAACTTGAGGTCTTAAACTTGCTTTTCTAACATACTGATTTTGGCTCGGTATTCGTTCTCTTTAGCCAACCAATCCCATTGCTTTTTTGACAGTTTGGCAAATTCCTGGATGTGTGGTCTCTTCATTGGTCTTTCATGCTCATAATCTCTTTTGTACCATGCAGAGTAACCAGGTGACACTTCACCTCTCGCCCGATCCCTTACACAAGTGTCCACTTTCAAACATTGACACTCATTCCTTATTCGTCGGACTTTCGCCTCAGGAAACTGCCTATCAGCACTAATCTCTATCACCTGAACGCTGCGATCTCCTTTTTTTGGCACTATTTGATATCTTCCGAGTTGCCGTAACACTTGATATGACGCGTAGGTTAAAAACTTTTGAGCCCCATTAAAAGAAAGTGTGATCCTTCTGCCGGCATGTATATGATTATATCGACGAGTAACCACCCGAATGCCCATTCTATCTGACTAGCAGTAAGAGATCGGAAGTATGTGATCCAACCTTTAGGCCCCTCCGGCAACTTGACCCCTTTTATCCTCATGTATAATTCTTCTATGCAAGTCTTTTCTGTTGACCCATAACTCATAAATTGAGGGCGATGGCATAAGTGCTCGATCATCCATATCTGTAATAGCAAATTGCATCCCTCGAAGAAATCTTCTCCAGCTTTACAAGCTGTGAGGGCACGAAAGATATCAGCCACTATCATGGGTGCTAAAGTACTATTATCCTATGTGAGGAGGGTGCTGACAATCTAGACAATTCTGATGTCGATGTTCCCATCTTTCCTTGGAAATATTATCAAACCCAAAAAGGCCACCATGAAAGCAAAATGCCTGTTCCTCCCATTTAGCCTGGTTTGCTTTACTGTAGAGTTTGTTTGTTGGGTTGTTAAATCATCCAATGTGCCCATATCTATGGTATATGAAATTCATAGTGCAAAACCCGTGGACAAAATCCTCATTGTGAATGCTTCGGGCTATTTTCAAGGAATCCAGGAATCTATGAGCAGTGATGGCTCTTGGAGCAGCCGAATATTTATCTTTCAGAGGGACCTCATTTTTACCGATGTAATTAGCAATCTTTTCTAGTGTCAGAGTGAGCTCGAAGTCCGAAAAATGAAGCACATTGTGTGCGGGATCCCAGCAGGTGGCCAAGGCTCGAATAATGTCTCCCCGAGGTATGATATCAAGCAACCCGGTAAGACCTTTCAAATATTTCTTGACCTCGTCTTGTCCGTCCTGACCCAAGTCATTCCACCATAGGCGTAACTCCAAAGGGATCTTATTCATTAATGAAAAAGGTTCATTTGCATTGTGCTCATCATGCACATTTATTTAAAGGTGATTTAATTTCATATTTTTGACCCAAAAAGACAGAATATATATTTATTTATTTTTAAAAAGCAAAACTTTCATTTTAAAAGAAAAGGTCCCTATTTGCAAATACGTTCTTTCAGCACTTTCTACGAAGATTTTAAGTCTGTATTTATTATTTAGGGAAAGTGACTCAAAAGTGGCCATTTTTGCGTAAATAGCCTTCCGGCATCCTTTCGGGACGTTTGACTATTTTAAAAAACAGCATCACTTTGATTTATTAGCATTTTTGGTTGTTTTTGTAAAAGGGGTGGTTGGACCCGTCAAGGGTTGCCTACGTATCTTGCCTAGTGGTGAGAATCATACCAGCGTAGTTCGGTCAAATTATTTTTTAGACCAACTATTTAAATTTTGACAAAATTGACTTATTTCCAATTATTTTTGATAATTTTCTCAAAATTTTGACAGAGTTTCGTCAGTATTTAGACATCGATTTCTTTCTAAAATTGCTATTTTTCTCTTTTCTTTTCCTCAAGTATTTAGCCGGTCAGCATAATGGCCCAAGACAGATAAATGCAACATATAATCATGCTCGGTCTTTTTATATTCGGGTTACCTATCCTAGACGGACCCAACTCCTGTGTTGAGCCCCCTAAGTCAGATATGATGCAAATAATCGTCCTAATTCTAGGCTCAATATCCTGTTTTTTCATAGGTTCTAGATTGTACACCCGAGTGGACAACTCGAGTCGAGGAGGGGGCTACGTACCGGGGACCCGCAGGATCGTCCAGCTTAGTAACTTTTCTGGCCTCTATTTCTTATTTTGGTATTGACTTAACAGAAAGGGAGTCTCAACCAGTAAGCACATCCCCGGAGGTAAGAACAGGAGGGTTTTTGGCTCAATTTTTGTATACAATTCACGTAATATCAAAGCGGTAAACATATAGCACATTGACCAGAACATATAGTGAAATCAGATACAATCAAAAACGGCAATTTTAACTGAGCTCGAATTCTTAAACCCTGAACCGAAGTTCTGGGTTGCTTATCCCCAGCAAAGTCGCCAGAGCTGTCACACATCCCTTTTTTTTATATTGTATGATACCCGTGAGGGCGTAGAGGAGGTTTTTTCAATTTAAGGATAGTCGAAACTGTCACGACCCCAAATCCGATCGTGATGGTGCCCAGCACACTGCTAGGCCAGCCCGACCAATTAACAACAATTTACGGAGCTATGAGCTCGCATTAACACATTTAAGCATAACAAGTTAAAAGACAACGGTGATAGATATATCAAAACGGGGAACTAAGCCCAAACACATACCAACTCCCATAGACCGAAGGGTCAAGAGTCATGAGCCTCTACGGAATATACATGTGTAGATAGTGAATATAACTGTGCACAAGTGTGGGATGATCTGAACAAAATATAGACAAACTGGAGAATCAGGTCCTGCGAACGCTGGCAGCTACCTCGACTGTCCAAAAGCACTCCCGAGCCGCAATGGAATCAGCTCTGTCGTAATGTACCTGGATCTGCACACAAGGTGCGGGGAGTCGGGTGTGATTACTTCCAACTCAGCGGTAATAAAAGTAAATAATGCTGAAGGGAAGAAAACCACGCAATGCACTATCTCTTGCTACACAATACAGAACTATCATAAAACTTCAAAACACTATCATTTTATTCCTTTTCAGCATATGTGAGTAGATTATTTAGAAATCTCAATTTTTAGCTACTTTCTTTCAATATAACATACCAATACCTGGGAGAATCTCAAGCAGTGCAAGTCAGCACTCAAATCAGCCTCTCGGGCTCGGCACTCCTTAACAATTTATACCAGGAGATCTGGTCAATAAAGCAACAAATGCACATGTGCCAGTAAAGTATGAGTGCTAAAATGTTATGCCACGTAGTACACGTAAACCAATGTATGTATGCCATGCAATGCATATGACCGCTACGGCGTATAGCCCGATCCTTTTGGGTACCCGTGCTCACTGGGGGTGTCCAGACTCCGGAGGAGCTTCTATAGCCCAAGCACAATATTAATATCACACCTGCTGCGGCGCGCAGCCCGATCCATATACCACTGCGGCGTGCGGTCCGATCCATGCATGTGTATGCATATGCTCATATGAATGTCATGCCCTAACATATGGCCCTCGGCCCCAATCAGTTTAACAGATAATCAAGAAAACCCTACGGGCAACAATATCACATTAGCTCACGGCAAAAATGTTATTAAGGCCTTGTTCAAGTTTTTCATAACCCTATAAAAATGCTGAATAGCAAGAATACCATTTTAAAACTTAAATTTAGAATAAAATATGCACAGTGTTATCAAAACAGTGATACCAATCCCTGAAGGATTCAAATAATTGGCACGAAGCCCAAACATGATAATTAGTCCAATTCACTTCAACAATTAGGTGTTATTATTTATTACGCGGGACGGACCAAGTCACAATCCCCAATGGTGCTCTACCCCACGCCCGTTATCCGGCGTGCAAGTCACCTCAACACAGCACTAAGATGTGCAAGTCCGGGGTTTACTAACCCTCAGGACATCATTTACAAGTATTACCCACCTCGAACCGACGAAAACTCATGCCCGTGACACCTTAGCTCCTCGAACCGGCATCCACGCACGTCAAAACTAGTCAAAATCAGGCACAAATATATCAAAATAGGCTAATGGAACATAACCCAATCGAAAGAACTCGAAAAATATCAAAAATCACGAAATTGGCAAAACCCGAGCCCCGGGCCCACATCTCGAAAAATTTCGAAACTCATATTTTCAGAACCCTCGTCTCGCCACGAGTCCACACATATAAAATTTACCAAAATCGAAGTTCGATTGGCCTTTCAAAACCCAAATTTTCGTTTTCAATATCTAGGCCACAATCCTTCACAATTTCTACCCAAATTCATGAAGATTGATGTTAATTCTACCATAAAATGATGTTTTTGAGTCAATAAACTTACCTCCGGTGAATACCCGATGATTTCCCAGCGTTTTCCCGTGATTTCTTCTCTCTAGGGCTAAAAAATGGTGTTTTGGGGTGTATGAACCCGTAAGCCTCTGTTCTGCAAATTTAATTTCACTGCCAGACAAAATCCTTCTATGCGATCGCAATGGCCCTATGCGATCGCATAGAGTTAAATTCCCCTTCTATGCGATCGCAATGCACCTCCGCGATCGCATAGCACAACCTTCCAGGCCTTATCTTTTCTTCTCTGCGATCGCAGCACTGGCTATGCGATCGCAATGCACAGTCTGATAAGCCTATGCGATCGCACCCCTTGCTATGCGATCGCATAGCACATTTTTCTCATCCCTCCAGGCTCTTCTATGCGATCGCAATGACTCTATGCGATCGCATAGAGCAATCATTGTCTGCAAATTTTCTGCAGCAACTTCATGATCAAAACTTGCCCGTTAGGCATCCGAAATGATCCCGAGACCCCCGGGACCTCAACCAAAGCCACCAATACATCACGTTACCTCATTCAAACTTGCTCGTAACATAAAAACACCATCGTAAACATCAAAATCACCCATTACACACGGATTCAAGCCTAAGTTTCTTCAAAATTTCCGAATTGCTCATTCAATCAAAAACCCGACCAAACGACGTCCGAATGACCTGAAAATTTGCAGGCATATCCAAAATCACCTAACGAAGCTGCTGCAACTGTCGGAATTCCCTTCTGACCCCCGGATCAAAATCTCACCTACCGTTCGGATTTCGCCAAAATTCAACCTTAGCCAATTCAAGCCTAAAACTACATCGGGCCTCCAAAATTCAATTCTGATTGCTCTCCTAAGTCATAAATGATCTCCCGAAACTAGTCGAATCATCAGAATTTGATTCCGAGCACTCTAACTCGATAGTCAACTCTAGGTTGACTTTCCATATTCAAACTTCCTTCAAACATGCTATTTGCTTCATTTTCAATTCAATTCACTCCTAACTCACCCGATAGGCTCTAACACCGATATAAAAGCATAAAACATGTAATTGCAACATGACGGGGTGGTAAATTCCCGTAACGACGGGCCGGGTCGTTACATTCTCCCCAACTTAAACAATCGCTCGTCCTCGAGCGTACTGAGAGTTGTACTAGAAGCAACCCAATAGCTGAATGACCTTACCAAGCAATATATTCGGGCGATCATACGTCACCCTATCTCACATAAGTCCGAAAACACCATATAGTCAAAATTTCACAGACCATCTGGACCATAAATCACATTGCACTTTCTGAAATCATATGCCAAATGCAAATCCCATGCCTATACTCGGGATACACTCGAATCCACTGCAATAACCCATATTCACTACTCCGGGTGAGATCATATGATGTATCAACAACCCAATCACTCGAGACGATAGTCTCTAATATCAACAACTAGCCACAATCACCAAATACTAGCCGAAAACCTCTTTCATTAGATAGGGTCTTATTCCAACACCTCTATATCCTGCCCACGGCAGCTGAAGCACGCAATATATCGAACCCATCTCTCAGGTCAACCATTCATGAATCCATTTAACTTTTAACTGATACCACAACATATTTCGGAGCCAAACCTCGATTTTTACCTTTCTAACAAACTAAGATCCAATATGCTCGTATTCATTAATAACTCCAACGGTCATTTCGATTATAACACACCGCACTGGTGATATGACACCTCAACACCGACCTAAGCCACGACGAGCACAACATAGGCTCCAATAGAAACGTCTGCACACACTCGAATCATGACAGCTCAAATCATGACAACTGTCCCCAGCAAATAGAGCTGCAATTTAATCCCTCTGTGCCATCATAATATATAACTGAGATCGCGTCTCGCATTATAGAAATAGAGTACCTGAATCCTCTTCGAGAGGTCATAACATCACATGGCCTTGCCACGATTCGTGATTTTATCCCAAAGTTATTACTCATGAAACACCTCAATTTACCAAGCTCAAAACGGTCAGCCACGCACATATTTAGGTCTGAACCCAAGCAATCAACCTCACCCACGGTGAAACCATTAACCTATGCTATTAAATCCCGAAAGGACACAACCGATGTGCCATTCGCCAAGCGATACTCAAAACGGTCTTTTCCTCAGAAGCGAGGAGGTATCGTATACCAGGTAGCATATAACTAACTATATTTTCACAATATTCTGTTGCGGCGTGCAACCGGCTCCAATGACATACCCGTGGCGGCGTGCCACCCGATCTAGATACCATACCTGTGGCGGCGTGCCACCCGATCCAAGTAACCCCCGTCAAATAAATACGCGTCGAGTCAAGTTGCTCATCATAATAAACATATATAGCCTCACGTTTGGCCACAAGAAACGCATCCGACAAAGTTTCTCAATACCAGAACTAATCAATGGTAGATATCTCTACACTAACATCCGCCACTAAGGTCCAACCGACAAAACAATGCCTACCAGCCGTCCGCTGGTCCTGTGTACAACTACTCTGTTGGAGCATACTCTGATGTTCTCTGCTACGCAATTTGTGCCATTTTCCGACATAGCCCATATCACATTAGTCTAGACGATCTGACTCATGTCAACCAGTCTGAAATAAGGTATCATAACCCAAATTCATCATATTAAGCAATAAGAGAGCCATTAGGGCTTCCAATATTTTCCAGTAACCGCTAAACGGTGTCGATACACGCGATATATAACCACTGCATAGGCGGATTACGAGGACTTCTAGTTTCCAACACATATATAACACATGAATCGCTATACCTGGTTCCACACTCCACCGTACGAATACATAACGCACATCAAGCGTCCATTCCTACCACGAAAGCCATTCAGAAATTTCACTATGCCATCTACGACTCAATTATTATAGTCGATCCAACAAGAGAATACCACTGGATATCATCAGTTTACATTACCTTGTCCTTTTTGGATCATATTCCCTACCAAGTTACTAGCATAGCAGTACCATTTTCCTTAACCGCCAGAAAGATCGATTCTTTTAAATCACTTGCAGCTGCCCGCGCTGCTCAATAATTTTAATGACTTCCCATATATTATGAACTGATCTCAAAACCTAGAATATACCATTATCAACTTTCCATAACACATCGTGTATACCATATTACACTAAGACAACATGGAAATTCATATCCCTTTCCTCCGCCTCAACGTCGGCGCACTCAACTAGTCAAGGACTTTCGTGATCCCATATAGAAGAAAAACTCATTACCCATTCCACGCTTCGCATACCGACAGGAATATACCCATTTTCAAACCATGATAAAACATATCACAAACTATTTCTTCCCATTCGTTGCATAAGTTTAACTGCCAGGACTGAGTCCTTATACCCATATTATACCCATATCGGGTTACACGACTGCCAGCACTCAAAAGCTTTATTGCACAATATCTGCAAGACTCATTACTTCAACCACATACCAGGAATTAGTCGTATTCTTTATCATACCGCTTCGGTTTATTAACAAGTCGTTCCATTTACCCAGTTTCCTTTCTGATTCATCTCTAATTTCATATCAGTCTTTACTATAGTACCATAATACATCAACTCATGTTACCACACGAGACTCGCACACAAGACCACACGGTCTAAGACCCATAGGCCACTGAATACTCTCTCAATGTTTCTCAAAAGTACCACATTCTACAATACTTTATTTCGAAGAACTTCTTGCGATTTGAATTCGTTATCATTACCTTCCCATACGGTTACATAGAATCCCATCATTCACATAATATAACACTAGTCTTGATTTTTTCTCTAACGAAACCGCCATCTTTAGCCACATACACGAAACTTAAGGCACCTGACTGTTACAAGCAAAATCTTGAACACTGCAAAACCATTCTCGGGCATCATTCACCTTTATTCAGCTGTAATTCAACTGTCCTATTGAGTAGAACCACTCGTGTTTTGTTAGAACTCTGACATCGCAGAACATGATTACTTACAGATACAATCAGCTATCTTCCTTTTCTATACGGTGAATATTCTTTACCAACAGCAGTTCAAAACACCCTAGTACTTCATTAGATCTACGAAGCACCATAACCTTTACCAGAATTTCCCAACATACTTAGAGACAGAATCAACATAGCACACAATAGTGCAATCGGTTAATCAATAGCAACCTCCCCAACTTAGCTCGAAGCCATTCATCAAAGCACTTTCAACCACTCATATCATTATTACTCAAGTGATGCCAAAATGTTAATATGAGATTAAACTCAAGTCATTTACAAGCCTTGACAGAGACTCGAATCATCAGAGACCTTAGCTCTTCTGCAATTCTTGCAGATATACATGCACCACCAATAAGCCCACTCTCTTTAGGTGACAGAAATCTTTCTAAGTCCCAAATTTTCCAAAAATTTCGGCAGAGTTTCCTTTGTAAATTGGCCTATCCACCTGCCAGAGAATCACCAAATCATTCTAACAATACATCCACAACTCAACAAGATATCACAATGTATTTCAACAACATTAAATCTCAATACTATAAGAATCATATTATCATAATTTATACTTGAACCTGCGATGTACCTGCTCGAATCATAACACATATCAAAATCACTTTAGTCTTCCTGAGTTTGAACTCGTTCCACTGCACATAAGGCACTTTACCTTCCAATTAAGAGGCGATGAAAATATTTCTCACGCCCATAGCTAGGGCTATATATCAAATCACAATAAAGATCAATACCGATCGTATGAACTTCATAATACCGGCTCGCGAAATTAGTACCTTGGTGCTCAAGCCATAGACAAAGATCTGGCCTCGAGTCCTCCCGACTGGCCCAACATGAACTCACGGAGATTATATCTCGCCCCTCGATCGGGGAATTGCAAGCCATAAGACAATTATATTGCTGAGCGCTCGATGTGTGCACAGACGTGCGGAAGGAATTTCAAAAATGTACCTCAAGCTGAATCAAGTACGCACGATAAGAATTCCAAGAAATGTGAAGTGTTTCCTAAAGGTTCGCAGCCTCCCGGGGATAAGTACAGGCGTCCCCGTACCGATCCACAAGACTCTACTAACCGGCTCAAGACTCATGCGGCCTAGTAAACCTAGGCTCTGATACCAACTTGTCACGACCCCAAATCCGATCGTGATGGCGCCCAGCACACTGCTAGGCCAGCCCGACCAATTAACAACAATTTACGGAGCTATGAGCTCGCGTTAACCCATTTAAGCATAACAAGTTAAAAGACAACGGTGATAGATATATCAAAACAGGGAACTAAGCCCAAACACATACCAACTCCCGTAGACCGAAGGGTCAAGAGTCATGAGCCTCTACGGAATATACACGTGTAAATAGTGAATATAGGGGTGCACAAGTGTGGGATGATCTGAACAAAATATAGACAAACTGGAGAATCAGGTCCTGCGAACGCTGGCAGTTACCTCGACTGTCCAAAAGCACTCCCGAGCCGCAATGGAATCAGCTCTGCTGTAATGCACCTGGATCTGCACACAAGGTGCAGGGAGTCGGGTGTGAATACTTCCAACTCAGCGGTAATAAAAGTAAATAATGCTGAAGGGAAGAAAACCACGCAAGGCATTATCCCATGCTACACAATACAGAACTATCATTAAACTTCAAAACACTATCATTTTATTCCTTTTCAGAATATGTGAGTAGATTATTTAGAAATCTCAATTTTTAGCTACTTTCTTTCATGATAATATACCAATACCTGGGAGAATCTCAAGCAGTGCAAGTCAGCACTCAAATCAGCCTCTCGGGCTCAGCGCTCCTTAACAATTTATACCAGGAGATCTGGTCAATAAAGCAACAAATGCACATGTGCCAATAAAGTATGAGTGCTAAAATGTTATGCCATGTAGTACACGTAAACCAATGTATGTATGCCATGCAATGCATATGACTGCTACGGCGTGTAGCCCGATCCTTTTGGGTACCCGTGCTCACCGGGGGTGTCCAGACTCCGGAAGGGCTCCTACAGCCCAAGCACAATACCAATATCACACCTGCTGCGGCGCGCAGCCCGATCCATATACCACTGCGGCGTGCAGTTCGATCCATGCATGTGTATGCATATACTCACATGAATGTCATGTCCTAACATATGGCCCTCGGCCCCAATCAGTTTAACAGATAATCAAGAAAACCCTACGAGCAACAATATCACATTAGCTCACAGCAAAAATGTTATTAAGGCCTTGTTCAAGTTTTTCATAACCCTATAAAACTGCTGAATAGCAAGAATACCATTTTAAAACTTAAATTTAGAATAAAATATGCACAGTGTTATCAAAACAGTGATACCAATCCCTGAAGGATTCAAATAATTGGCACGAAGCCCAAACATGATAATTAGTCCAATTCACTTCAACAATTAGGTGTTATTATTTATTACGCGGGACGGACCAAGTCACGATCCCCAATGGTGCTCTACCCCACGCCCGTTATCCGGCGTGCAAGTCACCTCGACACAGCACTAAGATGTGCAAGTCCGGGGTTTACTAACCCTCAGGACATCATTTACAAGTATTACCCACCTCGAACCGACGAAAACTCATGCCCGCGACACCTTAGCTCCTCGAACCGGCATCCATGCACGTCAAAACTAGTCAAAATCAGTACAAATATTTCAAAATAGGCTAATGGAACATAACCCAATCGAAAGAACTCGAAAAATATCAAAAATCACGAAATTGGCAAAACCCGAGCCCCGGCCCACATCTCGAAAAATTTCAAAACTCATATTTCCAGAACCCTCGTCTCGCCACGAGTCCACACATATAAAATTTACCAAAATCGGAGTTCGATTGGCCTTTCAAAATCCAAATTTTCGTTTTCAATATCTAGGCCACAATCCTTCACAATTTCTACCCAAATTCATGAAGATTGATGTTAATTCTACCATAAAATGATGTTTTTGAGTCAAAAAACTTACCTACGGTGAATACCCGATGATTTCCCAGCGTTTTCCCGTGATTTCTTCTCTCTAGGGCTCAAAAATGGTGTTTTGGGGCGTATGAACCCGTAAGCCTCTGTTCTGCAAATTTAATTTCACTGCCAGACAAAATCCTTCTATACGATCGCAATGGCCCTATGCGATCGCATAGAGTTAAATTCCCCTTCTATGCGATCGCAATGCACCTCCGCGATCGCATAGCACGACCTTCCAGGCCTTATCTTTTCTTCTCTGCGATCGCAGCACTGGCTATGCGATCGCAGTGCACAGTCTGATAAGCCTATGCGATCGCACCCCTTGCTATGCGATCGCATAGCACATTTTTCTCACCCCTCCAGGCTCTTCTATGCGATCGTAATGACTCTATGCGATCGCATAGAGCAATCACTGTCCGCAATTTTCTGCAGCAACTTCATGATCAAAACTTGCCCGTTAGGCATCCGAAATGATCCCGAGACCCCCGGGACCTCAACCAAAGCCACCAATACATCACATTACCTCATTCAAACTTGCTCGTAACATAAAAACACCATCGTAAACATCAAAATCACCCATTACACACGGATTCAAGCCTAAGTTTCTTCAAAATTTCTGAATTGCTCATTCAATCAAAAACCCGACCAAACGATGTCCGAATGACCTGAAAATTTGTAGGCATATCCAAAATCACCTAACGAAGCTGCTGCAACTGTCGGAATTCCCTTCCAACCCCCGGATCAAAATCTCACCTACCGTTCGGATTTCGCCAAAATTCAACCTTAGCCAATTCAAGCCTAAAACTACATCGGGCCTCTAAAATTCAATTCTGATTGCTCTCCTAAGTCATAAATGATCTCCCGAAACTAGTCGAATCATTAGAATTTGATTTCGAGCACTCTAACTCGATAGTCAACTCTAGGTTGACTTTCCATATTCAAACTTCCTTCAAACATGCTATTTGCTTCATTTTCAATTCAATTCACTCCTAACTCACCCGATAGGCTCTAACAACTGATATAAAAGCATAAAACATGTAATTGCAACATGACGGGGTCCCGTAACGACGGGCCGGGTCGTTACAGAAACGGGATTAGTTATTTAAGTTTTCAGCGTCACCACTTGAGAATATAATGGTGTCCCAAGTCACCGGTTGAAAGTTTGACTCTGTTACAGTCTACGAACAAGAAATCCGGATAAGAAATTCTGTTAACCCCGGAGAAGGTGTTAGGTACTCCCGGATTCCGTGGTTCTAGCACGGTCGCTCAACAGTTGTTTTTGATTTTATCTGATTTCAATTATATATTTCAATCATGTGCATTAGTATTTCGCTTTTTTATATTTTAAGAATTGCAACATCGTGAAAATGCATCCTTGACCACACCGTACCAGTACGCTTGTGGTTTTAAATATATTTCGACTTCGTTGGGAGTAGGATTTGGGTCACATAAATGTGCACCCATTCAAGAGAATGTATATTAAAGTTGTGCCTAGTGGTGTCTATTCTTGGTTACTTTGGGAAAGATCGTGGAATTAGCTAAACGATCCTTCCGAGTCTAAAGATTTTATAATTGTTATTTGAGGGCCCCACGTATTTTTTCCTTACAATGAGGCTCAACCCATTTCACTTTTTAAAGTCAAACCTATTGTGTACTATGTTTTCTAATTCTATTTTTCCGGGCCTGAAATAATTCTTAGCAGTGTTCTAACAGTTCGTATTATCATATCTTTGGATCCAGGCCACTATACCTTATTGGGCCTGAATTTGAGCTGACTTAACTTTTTCCAATTTTCCAGTTAAAATGCATAGACTAGTTTAAACCATTGGATATTATGAATGAAATTTAAATCTACCTATTTCATGCTTTTTCTCGTTAACAACTACTGATTCAGAATTTAATTATCTAAATAATTCGACATTTTTTGTATTACGCTTCTGATTAAAAAACACAGATGTAAATCTACAAGTAAATCAACTAGATTTTAACCAGTTTTCAGATTCAGATCAAGGTGACCATTTTTAAACTGATCTATTTCATGTAATCCCTATAATAATTCCTAAGCTAATAATTCAGCAATATTACTAGCTTTAGTTCATAGTTTTTTACTGTCCAAGTCCATATTACAACAAAAGTCCTAATGAATTACATAGGTTCTAATTGTCTATAGCTATAAGTAAAACAGAATTGCGAATATAGAAGAAAAACTAGTGTGCATTTCATTTCTTCAGAACTTCATTTACATCTTTGTAAGGCAGTAATGTACCTGGTCAAATCAAGATGAAAATCAATGAGTTCTAGGATGTAGAAGAAGAAGAAGATCAACGATAAGCAGCAATCCAAGTATCAACAGCAATGCATGCAATATAACATAGCTACAAGCTCAATTTCAGAGTAGAAGACCCAACGAATTCAACCAAATGATGAATAACAACAATCAGAAACCCAAAATATCACTTCGAACAACAGCAATGAAACATTAACAATATTTATGTGTATTTTCAGATTTCAGATCTTCTGAACCTCTTTTTTCTAATATGACCTAAAGGGGGCTATTTATAGAGTAAAAATGGGAGGGGAATATGAATTAGATATTCAGATTTCCCGCCCCTACTCTTTTAAATTATTTTCAGTTTGGTATATGTGAATTAGAATACACTTGAACCCCTGCTAGAAGGTTCTAGGGTATTCTCCATTATTCTATTTAGGCGTAAATGCCTTTATTACCCTCGCTTGCTAATGTTTTCTACCTATTTACCATTTTAGTATACCTAAGGTACCCTTTATTGTTTGGCCAATTACATAAGAACCAGACAGCTTTGCCTTTAATACCCCTACCCTTTTTGTTTAATTACAAAACACCAATTATCCCTTCCCCTTTTAACCCCTTAAATCAATTAGACCTTTAAAGGTCAAAGTCAACACTGGATTTCACAAATAGCCACAACTAAGCAGTTTTTCAATCATAGTCAATAGTAAAGTCTTAGTTGCAGAAATAACCACATTTAAACAATTTTACAAATATAGCCCTAATAAGACTAATTAACCAATTAACCCTTTAATTAATCAGAGATTTAGAAAAGTCAAAAGTCAAAATTGTATTGCAATGATAGCCAGTGTTAAATAGTCTTACAAATATAGCCCTAATTATGACTAAACACTCGATTAACAGGACTCAGAGGAACAACTTGATAATAGGTTGAATCCAATTAATCAGAACACTCAATCAAGAATTAGATCTATCAAGAAAGAACCCTAAGTGACTATAAAGCATGCGATTTACTAGTGACTTAAATCAGAAAAGATAGCATACAGTCGATTTCATGTACAAACAAAAGAACCTTGAGCATGCAACAGATTCAGGCTAGCATAAAACCGACAAATAATAATGATAAACGAAGACAAGTAACACAGTAGAGAAAATAGGGTTTGGCATAAAACCGACAAATAATAATGTACCTGTTGGTTTTCTTTTTCTTTTCTTTCTTTCTTTTCCTTCTTTTTCTTCAATTTTCTTTCTGGTTCTTGATTTTTCGGTTGTCCAGAGTCTATGAGCCTTTCTTTAACTGTTGGTCTTTCAAAAAGACTCCTGGAGTCTTATTTCTGGTGAATGAATCGTGTTTAAAGGACTGGGGTTTGACTGGGATAGTTTTTGGTTTGGGTGTATCCACCGGAGTAGGGTTCCGGCGGAATACTTTTTAATATTCAAGGGGTTGGGCTTATATTTGAGGAAAAATAACTGGATAGGGTAAAAGAGGGGCTCAGGGTGGTTCAAGGGTGTTATCCCCAGCAGAGTCGCCAGAGCTGTCACACCTCCTTTTTTTATATAAATTACTATATGCTACTTACCCGCGATGGCGTAGAGTAGTTTTTCCATTTTAAGGACAGTCAGAACGGGATTAGTTATTTAAGTTTTCAGAGTCGCCACTTTAGAATATAATGGTGTCCCAAGTCACCGGTTTAATCCCGAACCGAGGAAAGTTTGACTCTGTTACAATCTGCAAACTAGAAATCCGGATAAGGAATTTTGTTAACCCGGGAGAAGTTGTAAGGCACTCTCGAATTCTGTGGTTCTAGCACAGTCTCTCAACTGTTGTATTTGCTTTTATCTAATTCCAATTACATGTTTTAATTATGTGCATTAGTATTCTGCTTTTCAATTTTAAAGAATTGCAACATTGTGAAAATGCATTCCTTAACCACATTGTACCAGTACGCCTGTGGCTTTAGATACATTTCGACTTCGGTTAGAGTAGGATTTGGGTCACATAAATGTGCACCCATTCTTAAGAATGTATATTAGTATTGTGCCTACGATATCTATCTCTTATTACTTTTGGAAAGATAGTGAAATTAGCTAAACAGTCCTTCCAAATCTAAAATATTATAACAATTATTTGAGGGCCCCGTGTATCTTAGCTTATAACGAGGCTCATTTCATTGTGTTTTAAAGGTTAAACCTAGATCGTGCTATATTTTCTATCAATGTTTTTTCTTTAATTGAAATAACTATTAGTGCAATTTTGTTGTGTATTTCATTCACATCAAGGCCACTATATGTTTTGGGCCTGGAATTCGTACTAATTTAAAGGAAGTGCACAGAAGTGAACAAGGCTGATTAAAGCCCAGTCCATAATTATGAACTCAAATCTCATGGGCTTAGAAGTTTTCATGGCTGAATCTAGCTTCTTCCGCCAGACCATATCCAAATTATTAACTAAATTCGAAGACAAATTCAAACATTCTTTATCAAACCAATTGTATATGCACATAAATATTACCACTTTAGTATCAGAATTAAACTAAAATTAACTCCGATTTTCTATTCATCTAACAACGTTTAGCTATCAAATTGTCTCAGTCTAATTGTATTAAGAGATATGTGTTCATTCAGGTTCAGATCTATCTAATTTTACCTATTAATTTGGAATGGCTAAACTAGTTGTACAGTTGACATGTTTTGATTAAATCCTGAACTTCATTCGTACATGATTCGTATTTCATATCAGGTTTTGAACTTAACACAAATTTTGAAACAAATTTAACACCTCAGAATCATAAACAAAATGTAGATCTAACTACTTCATTGTTTTTCCCATTAACAATTACTAATTAAGAAACTTAAACAACAAAAGTACTTCAATATTTTGTATTCATCTCTTAGTTTCAGAAACAAATGAAAATCTAAAAGTACTCAATTAGGTTTTAGCCAATTTTGAACCTTCAATCTAGGTGATCATTTTTAAACTAGTATACTCGGTATTATCTTATACTAATATCTAAACCAACGATTCTACAACACCACTAGTTCTAGTTTAGAGTTTACACAGTCCAAGTCCATAATATACATGCAATCCTAATGAATTACATAAATCTAAGTATTGTACAGCTATAAGATGAACAGAATTAAAAACAACAAAAAGTAATGAATGTTTTTATTCTTCAAAGCTTCAATTACATCCTTGAAGGTCGTGAGTGTACCTGGTCAAATTGAGAGAAAATTCGATGAGTCCTAAGGTTGTAAGGAAGAAGAAGATCAGGAAGAGACAGGCATCCAAGTGATAACAATAATAACACCACAGTATCACAGCAACAAACTTGAATTCACGAAAGAAACCCAGCAGCTTCAACCAAACAATGCAAAAACAGTGATCGAAAAGACCAGGACTCAAGAGTTCTTCACTCGAATTGCCAATAAACAATTGAAACAGTAATTGAAAACAAATTTTTATGTATTTTCAGACTTATCCAAACTTCTGAACCTTCTAAATGGTGGCCTAAGAAGGCCTATTTATAGAGCAAAATGGTTGAGAAATTTGAATTTAATATTCAGATTTCCCACCCCTACTCTTTCCAATTATTTTCAGTTTAGTCTACACAATTTAGCCGTGAATGCACTAGAACCCCTGCTAGAAGGTTCTAGTGGCATCCACATTATTCTAATTAACCCTAAATATCTTTATTACCCTCACTTGCTATTGATTTCTACTTATTTACCCTTTTCGTATACCTAAGGTACCCTTTATTGTCCCACTAATTACATAAGAACCAGTCAGTTTTGCCTTTTACACCCCTACCCTTTTTGTTTAATTACAGATACCATTTATCCCTTGCCCTTTAGCCCCTGTGTTTTATTCTTATTTACCCGACAAACCCTTAAGTCAATTAGACCTTTAGAGGTCGAAGTCAAAACTGGATTTCACAAATAGCCACAACTAAGCAGTCTTTCAATCATAGTCAATTTAAGACTAAGTAATAGTTGCAAAAATAACCAACATTTAGACAATTTTATAGACATAACCCTAATTACGACTAATTACCCAATTAACCCTTTAATTAATCAGAAATTCAGAAAAGTCAAAAGTCAAAATTACATTGCAATGATAGCCAACATTAAACAATCTTACAAATATAGCCATAATATGGCTAAACACTCGATTAACAGGACTCAGAGGAACAAATTGAATATAGGTTAAATCCATTAATAGAACATTTAATCAAGAATTAGATCTATCAAGTAAGAAACCTAAGTGGCTACAAAGCATGTGATTTTAACTAGTGACTTAATCAGAAAAGATAACATACCCACAATTGATTTCATGTACAAACAAAAGAACTTAAGCATGCACCAGACTTTATGTTATACTCAGGATGACAAGAAACAGTCGAAGAAAAGATAATCAAGAACAAGTAACACAGTAGAGAAAATTAGGGTTTTTTGGGATACTTAGATTTTCCATATGTTTTTTCCTTTTCCTTTTCCTTTTCTTTCTTTCTTTCTTCTTTCTTCTTTCTTCTTTCTTCTTTTTCTTCATTTTTCTTTCTTGTTCTTGATTTTCCGGTCATCAGGAGTCCATAAGCCTTTTCTTGGTCGTTGGACTTTCAAACAGACTCTTTGAGTCTTCTTTTTTGTGAAAAGGTCTTGGTTAAGAGGCTGGGGTTTGATGGGGTAACTTTTGGGTTAAGTGTATTCGCCGAAGTAGGGTTCTGGTGGGATATTTTTCAAGATTCGAAGGATTTGGATCAGATTCGAAGGAAAATAGGTAGATATGGTGAAAGAGGGCTTCGTGGTGGTTTAGGGGTGTTAATGGTGGATGGTGGTTCAAAAGGTGGTGGTCGCCGGCTAGGGTTCCAACGAACATTTTTTCTGGATATGAAATGAAGGAAAGGTTTTTGACCGGAATTATGGTGATGGGGTGAAAGAAGAGGGGGAATGGGTTCAGGGGTGCGAAGGGTAATCGGAGAAGACGACTGGCTTGAACCACCAGTAGGGTTCCGGTGGCTCAGGTAGAGGGAAGAAGGGAAATAGGGGCGGCTAGGGTTTGGGGTTATAAGGATGAAGGCGTGTAATGAGTTGAATACACAGTAGGTGAATTGATATATTGAAAATGTAACGGTGTATTTCAACCGTTGGATCAGATCAGATGAAGGGCCAGGATTGTTTGACATCACACGATGTCGTGTGATTAAATGAGGCTTTTAATTTCATTTGTTAGATTAACCAAATGAACGGTCCTGATTGTTTAAGACTAACAACGTCGTTTCACTTTTAGGAAACCGTTACTCTTGGGTCGTTTGATCAATTGATCAACGGTCTAGATTTATTCTTTAAACGACGTCGTTTCATTCTTGATACATACGGACTGGTCCTTATCTTTGGGCCTGGTTTATATATTGTGTATTTGGGCCATTGTATTGCCCACTTTGTGTATTATATTTTTTTTTGCATTTTCTTGTATTATTTTTGTATTTTCTTGTATTATTATTTGTTTTTGCATTTTCTTGTATTTTTGTATTATGTATTTTTATTTATTATTTTTTTTGTATTTGTATTACTCATGTATTTATTATCTTCGTATTTTCTTTGTATTTTCTTTTAATTTTTCTGATTTTTCTAGAATTAAGAGTAATTTTCTAATATTTTGGTATTTTCTAATTAATACAAAAATATATTTTGTTTTAATTTTCTTTGCTTTATTTTCCAAAAATAAAAACAAACACTGGTATTCTACACAATTATCAATAAGTTTCACACAAAAATCATTTATATATATTTTTTGGAATAATTTGCTTGGGGCAAATATCACGTGCTCACAATCACCACGCCAAATTCTATCTTGAAGAACAAGCAAATGAGGGTTATCATACTGCCGCTCCCTGATACGATCAAATAGGAAAGACCGAGAAACCATACAGTCTAGAACCCGATTAGGCTCCGAGAGGTCCAATCTCACGAACTGGCTGGCTAAGGCCTGAACATCCATCGCCATAGGTCTCTCTGAGGCTGGTAAATATGCCAAACTCCCCAAACTCTCTGCTCGGCGACTCAAGGCATCGACTACCATATTGGCCTTGTCCGGGTGATAAATAATAGTAATATCATAATCTTTTAGCAACTCTAATCATCTCCTCTAACACATATCAAGGTCCTTTTTCTTATGCAAGTGCTGCAAACTCGGATGCTCAGTATAGATCTCACAAGGCATCCCGTACAAATAATGATGCTTGATCTTCAAGGCATGAATAATAGTAGCTAAATCAAGGTCATGGATAGAGTAGATCTTTTCATGTACCTTCAACTGTCTGGATCCGTAGGCAATCACCCTACCATCCTGCATCAACAACGCTCCAATTCCAACCCGTGAGGCATCACAATAAACTGTATAAGACCCCGAACCGGTAGGTAGGATCAAGATTGGGGCTAAAGTCAAAGCTGTCTTGAGCTTCTGAAAGCTCTCCTCACACTTCTCTGTCCACTGAAATGGGGCACCCTTTTAGATCAATCTATTCATAGGGGACGCAATCGATGAAAACCCCTCCACAAAGTGACGGTAATAACCCGCCAAGCCAAGGAAACTCCGAATCTCTGAAGATGAGGAGGGCCTGGGCCAACTCTGCACGACCTTCACCTTCTTCAGATCCACTTGAATGCCCTCACTCAATACCACGTGGCCTAGGAATGCCACAAAACTCAGCCAGAACACATTTTGAGAAGTTTGCACATAATTTCTTCTCTCTCAAAGTTTGAAGCACTTTCCTTCGGTGCTGCTCATGATCTTCCCGACTCCGGGAATATACCAGAATATCATCAATTAAAATGATAGCGAATGAGTCAAGGTATGGCCTGAATACACTGTGCATCAAATGCATAAAAGCTGTCGGGGCTTTAGTCAGCCCAAAAGACATAACAAGGAACTCGTAATGACCATACCGAGTCTTGATGACATTATTCGTTATATCTAGCTCCCGAATCTTCAACTGATGATAACCTGAGTGCAAATCAATCTTAGAAAATACATGTGCGCCCTGAAGCTGGTCAAACGAATCTTCAATACAAGGTAAATGATAACGGTTCTTCATTGTAACCTTGTTCAATTGGCGATAATCAATGCACATACGCATAGAACTATCCTTCTTTTTCACAAACAAGACAGGATCACGCCACGATGAAACACTAGGTCGAGTAAACCCTTACCCAACAATTCCTGCAATTAATCCTTCAACTCTTTCAACTCAGGAGGAGCCATGTGATACGGAGGAATGGAAATGGGTTGAGTGTCCTGCAACAGTTCAATTCCGAAATCGATATCTCTATCGGGCGGCATGCCCGGGAGATCAGTTGGAACACATCGGGGAAATCCCGTACATCTGGGAATGAATCAACAGAAAGGGTATCAACACTGACATCTCTCACGTAAGCCAAAAAATATGCGGTACACCCCTTCTCAACCATATGTTGATCTTTAAGGAAAGAAATAACTCTACTGAGAGTATGATCTGAAGTACTACTCCACTCAATATGTGGAACACTTAGCATGATGGGGCGACAACCAATCCATGCCTAGAATAATATAAAAATAGACCATACCAAGTAATAATAGATTTTCCCTGGTCTCAAAACCATGAATAGTAACCAAACATGACCGATACACGCGGTCCACAATAAAAGAATCTCCTACAGGAGCAGAAACATAGACGGGGGCACTCAAAGAATCTCGAGGCACACCCAAATGAGAAGCAAAATAAGAAGACACATATGAATAAGAAGAGCCTGGATCCAATAGAACCGATGCCTCTCTGTGACAAACCAGAATAATACCTGTGATGATAGAATCGGAGGCAACTACCTTAGTGCGAGCAGAAATACAATAATATATGGCCCAACCCCTCTCGCGAGGGCGACCTCTATCTCCCCGGCCTGCAGTAGCTGAATCAGTAGCTGAAGCTGTAATCATAGCCTGAGAACTCTGAGGACCCCACTGCAGCTGAGCAGTCTGTGAAGATACACCCCTACCAAGTATAGGGCAGTCCTTAACCATATGACGGGTATCGCCACACTTGAAACAAGCTTTGGGAGGACGTGGTGGCTGACTGGAGCTAGGTCTGCTGGACTGACCTCTGGAAGTACCCCACGCAGGAGGCGCGCTAGAAAATAGAGGTGCATAATAATGCTCCAGAGGTGCAGGTGGAGCTGGAGTACTGCCGGTTGCTGGTAAAGCTGAATGTATAGGACGGCCAGAATAACCCCTACCATAACGACCTATTGATGGGGTACAAGCATCGGAGTAGTGACCTGACCCTCGATACCTCTTGGCCTCTCTCTCCCCTTATTCCCTGGCGAGCATACCCTCAATTCTCCTAGCAATGCTCACTACCTGCTGGTAAGGAACATCCATCTCCAACTCTCGAGCCATGCTGGACCGGATGGGCGGAATAGGACCCTCGATAAACCTCCGAACTCTCTCCCGAATTGTGGCAACCAAGGCTGGTGCATGTCTAGCCAACCTAGTGTAACAGATGGCATACTCTCAAAGCACCCTAGCTCAAGTGCTCAAACTCTGCGCTCCATGAATCCCTGAGGCTCTAGGGAACAAACTCTCTCAGAAACATGTCTGAGAACTATGTCCAAGTTAGTGAGGCAGACTCGACTGGACTATCCAACTCATAAGTACGCTACCAATCATAGGCGGCTCCCCGAAGCTGAAAGGCGCTGAAAGAGACCCCACTAGACTCCACTATGCCCATGATGCAAAGAATATGATGACACTCCTCCAAAAATCCCAAGGCATCATCTGATGCTAGGCCACTGAACACTAGGGGATCATATTTCTTGAATCTCTCTAGTCTACACTGCTCGTCCTCGGAAACAGCTGACCCATCCCCGAGCTATGTTGGTGTTGCAAGCGGGACAGGAATAACCTTTGGAACCTGCTATATCTGCACTCTCTGTTCAAGAGTGCAGGCTGCGGGAGTCTAGGCCTCTCCCCGACCTGGGATATGGCTGCAACGAGGGGAAGCAAACCCACCTGAGCCAAGGTAGTGTACATGCTCATGAACTGAGCCAAAGTCTCCTGGAGCGCTGGAGTAGTAGTAGCTGTGATAGGTGTGCCAGGTGCCTGGGATCCAGCCAAATCTATTGGTGGTACCTCGGTGGTAGCTCGCACAGGTGTTGTGGCTACACCACATACGTGTCCTCGACCTCTACCCCAGCCCCGGCCTCTGATGGCGGCAGTAGGGGTGCGGGATCTTGGTCCTCTCGTGTAGCACGTGTCCTCACCATCTGTGAGAGAATAGAAGACAAAAGTTTAGAATTGATGTCAAAACATTGCACGACAAAGAATTCAAAGTAATGGAGATTATTCCTAAACAATTACATAGCCTCTCGTAGATAAATACAGACGTCTCAGTACTGATCAACGAGACTATAATAAATCGGCATGTGTTCCGTGACTTCGATGAACCTAGAGCTCTGATACCAACTTGTCACAACCCCAGTTCACCGATCGTGAACATGTCGTGATGGCACCTAGTCCCCACGACCGAGTAAGCAAAATATTATGGAAAATATAATAATTTCGATAAAACAGAGTAAACCAAATTAAATAACTAGAAGAAAATTGTACTGTATGCCACTCGGCATGTACAACTCAGCAACACAAGTCTACTAAAATTCCCAAAGACCCAGAAACTCACGGGTAATACAGGCTAGATAAATGTACAGTATGGCTCCAAAACTCCAGAATATTGTAACAAGAGAAAGAGAGAAAAAATAGATACTAAAGGTAGAGTAAAGGGGAGACTTGTCGGTCTGCGGACGCAGCAGAACTAGCTCGAAGTCTCCGTGGTTCTCCTGCCTCACTGATAGTGCACCTGAGTAGAGGTACCTGGATGATCTGCACATGAAAACATGTGCATGAAGGGCATGAGTATACCACAACGGTACTCGGTAAGTGCCAAGCCTAACCTTGGTTGGGTAGTGACAAGGAAAGGTCAGGGACCTACTGAGGCAAAATATAACAGTTGACTTAATTAACAGTGTGGAAAGCGGACTTAAATACTAAATGTAGCAGTATAATAAGGTAAATCAAAGAAGCAATATTAACTACAAGGATATAGCAGAACATAGAGTAAACACCGTTCACTATCATGATACCAATAAGGGTCTTCCAGGATACCGTCCTGTGGCCATTTGTCAACTATCTAGTGGATCTCTCGGTATATTGTCCCGTAGTCCAACTCTCGTACCAATACCAAAGGATCTCCCGGGATACCGTCCCATAGTCCAATCATCAATGTGTAGGGGGATCTATCGGGAATCTAACCCGCGGTCCCAAAATAAAAATGTAGGGGGATCTACCGAGAATCGAACCCATAGTCCCAAAGTAAACAAAAAAGGGGGAGCTACTGGAATCCTACATCCGTAGTACTAAAGTAAGTACGCAACCACAGCCAGAAACAACCAAGGAATAAAGTATGAAAGGCAGAGCAACATATAAAACTAGCCTAGCATGCTTCACGTAGTACAGTCAAACAACTTAAGCAATTAGGCAGTTAAGTCAGCTAAACATGCTTTCCTAGTCTAGCACAAGTATAATCTTCAAGTAGGATAAGGCAAGTAAGAAAGAAAGCTAAATATCAACAACTTAAGTGAAGACCGGATTTTTATCAATCGGCTCAAGTACGCACTCGTCACCTCATGTACAAGGCACTCAAATATCAAGAAATAATCCTAATGGAAAAGGTCCCCTATACAAGGTTAGACAGGCACTAACCTCGAACCAGCTCATTATCACTAGAAACCGCGCCTTTGCCACGAGTGTCCGACTCTAAATAACCTAAATCTATTCAATTCAATTACACATCATAAATAACATTGCAGACAACTGAATCCACTATTAAATTTAAATCTAGGGCACGAAAATAGGTAAAATAACCAAAATACCCCTCCAGCCAATGTCTCGAAATCAAATAATTTTCATGTTTTCAGAACCCTCATATTCTCATGAGTCTAACAATATAAAAGTCTCCCGAATCGGAGGTCAAATGCCCCCTCAAAACCCCATAGCTAGGTCTAAGAAGTTTTACCCACTTTTTATTCAAAAATCCGAAATTAAAGGGTCAATTCGTAATTAGATTAATGGGTTTTAGTCATAGGAGGGAAGAAAATCGTTACCCGGTGATTGCCCTTGAAAACCCCTTGAAATTCCTCCCAAATCCGAGCTCCAAACCTTGAGTTTAGATAAAAATGGCAAAACCTCATTTTTGATATGTTAAGTACTGTCCAGGAAAGTTGTTCATCGCGAACACGGAGAATGGCACGCGTTCGCGGAGAAGGAAAATTTAAGTGACCAAATATTCTTTTTGTGGTCGCGAAGGAAAGGCTGCAAACGTGAAGGCTTAGGTTTTAAAGCTACGCGATCATGACGGTGCTCACGCGATCGCGTATAAGGAATCAGATAAGGTCCTAAAGTTGACCTATGCGAACACATTGACTGGGATGTGAACACGGAAGATGGAGTTGTTGAACTACGCAAACGCGATTGTTTCTTCGCGATCACGAAGAAGGACTTCTGACCTGCAAATTTCTGCAACATTTCCAAACCTCAAATTGCTCTGTTGAGCATCCGAAACACACCTGAGGCCCTCGGGACCTCAACCAAATATAAACACATCCCATAATATCATTCAAACTTGTACCAATCCTTAAAGCACCTAAAAGAACGTCAGAAACACGAATTAAGCCAAGATTCAAGCCTAAGAACTTCAAATTCCAACCAAATACACTTTCGATAAAAAACCTAACCAAACCTCGCCCGAATGACCTAAAATTATGCACGCACATCCCAAATGACATGATGAAGCTACAACAACTTCTGGAATTCAAATCCGACCCTCGGATCAAAAACTCACTATTGGACCGGAAACTTTAAAAATTCGAACTTCGACATTTCAAGCCTAAATGAGCTACGAACCTCTAAAATACATTCCGAACATGCTCCCAACCCCAAAATCACCTAACGGAGCTAACAGAACCATCAAATTTCTATTATGAGGTTGTCTTCATGTTGTTCCGTATACGGATCATTTTTCAACTCTTAAGCTCTCATTTAGGGATTAAGTGTCCCAAAATACTCCGAATCCTAACACCGAACGTCTTGGCAAACCAAAATAGCGGAAATAAACTTTGGGGAAGCAGCTAATGGGGGATCAAAACGTATATTCCAAAAACGACCGGCCGGGTCGTTATAGTAGAAAAACGCAAAAACACCAAAAAAGTATAGTAGAGAGGTATATAGGAAAACACAGTAAGATAAACATATAAGAACATGGTAAAAATACAGTAGAGAAGTCTACGATACTATAGTATAGGAAAACACAGTAAGACAAATACATAAAAGATTATACAAGTACACAGTAGAGGCAAACACATAAATAACAAAAACATATAAAAGCACTTAGCATTTCAGAAAACCCTAGATCGAAAAGAAACGGTTTTGAAAGCAAAGGAAATCGTTTGAAAACTCAAGTAGAGCATAGAAACAAAACAGATCTAAAAATAATTAGAGAAAACCTCAAAGGGTTAGGGTTTCAGAAGAACCCTAGAATAAAAAGGCTTTGAAAGGTCATTGACCTGAGTCGAAGAGGTCAGATCAGACTCAAACAACTATAGCACGCCAGAGAAAGACCGGAGATCACCGGAGAACCTTGAATCGGCAAAGGTCTGAGTTTCAAGGTAGGAGCAATAGGAGGTGACTATAGGTGTTTCACAACCTGGGAAGCTATTGATTCCGGTGAGTTTCAATGTGGGTGACGATGAGAGTTCAGGGAAGGTTTGAGAGTGTTTGAGAGACAAAAGGATTCAAATGCGGCATCTCAGATGAAATGGCTTAGGGTTGGGGGGTTTGGGAAATTAAAAAGGCAAGGGGAAATCGTGGCCGTTGATCAAAATTATCAATGGCTTGGATCAAAGGGAAGTCGGGCGGATAAAAATAAATGGGTTAATGGGTCGGGTAATTTAGGATTTGGACCGGTCCAATTGAGATTAAAATAGGGTTAAATGAGGGGTCCATTTAGGCTAAAATTGAAATGAAATAGGGCCAGATTTTACATAGCCACTTTTCCCTTTTTATTTTATAAAAATAGTAAAATGAATTCTAAAAATAAATTAAAGGTGATAAATTAGATAATAGTATATAAATATTAGAATAAAAATACTGGAATTAAATTCATAATTATAAACGCAATTAATTCTTAAAATAGGCTAATATTAAAATTAAGTACAATTTAGCTTTAAAAATACCAAATTAATTTATAAAAATGTGCAAAGATTACCTTAGCTATATTTTGGTATAAATATAAGAATACAATAACTGAATCACCAAAAATAATAATTTTGAAAATAATTATTGATTTTGTACTGTTAAAATAGGGCAATAAATTGGTTTAAAAATCTTTTAAAATTTGAAAAAAAAATAATAAAACACTTGGACATGCTTATATATATATGGCAATAGATGGCAAATTTTCAGCCTATGAAAGCGTAAATAAAGTGGCAATATTTCAGTCGATGCAAGACATAGATAAAGGTGGCGATCTTTCAGCCATGCAAAATGTATGTAAAAATGGCGATCTTCAGCCAATGCAGGATTTAAATGAAGTGACAATTTTTCAGTGCAAGACGTAAATAAAGGTGTTAATATTTAATCCATGCAAGATGTAGGTAAAATGGCGATCTTTCAGCCGATGTAGGATTTAAATGAAGTGGCAATTTTTCAGCCGATGCAAGACATATATAAAGGTGGCGATATTTTAGCCATGCAAAATGTAAGTAAAGGTGGCGATATTTTGGCCATGCAAAATGTAAGTAAAAATGGCGACCTTTTAGCCGATGAATGATTTAAATGAAGTGGCAATTTTCCAGCCGATGCAGATGGAGACATGGCTTAGTCTCGAAAGGCAGAATGGTAGCCTTACGCAATGCAGTAAATACAGATGGAGGTTAAGATTAACCTCGGAAGGCAGAATAGTAGCCTTATGCGATGCAAGAATGCAGATGGAGGCAGAGCTTAACCTCGGAAGGAAGAATGGTAGCTTTATGCAATGCAGAAAATATGGATGGAGACAATGCTTAGTCTTGGAAGGAAGAATGGTAGCCTTATGCAATGCAGAATGCAGATGGAGATAGTGCTTAGTCTCGAAAGGCAGAATGGTAGCCTTGTGCAAGAAATAATAGGAGAACAATAATAAAATTTCTTAGCTGATAGCTGGTAGCTTATTGTGATATTGTGGCTGTTGGGGATATTGTATATGTTTAGCGATTGTGAATAGGTGTGACAGTTTTGAGAATTGTCTTCTTGAACAGTATAATTGTATAATATATTTGATAATTTTGTGACTTGGGTGCCTACATCCAAAGAAATTGAGAGTTTGTAAAAGGGAAAGGTTAGTTCATTTCCCCGCCGACTTTGCTTGCTCTGTTTGGCTCTAATCTGATGACATGGTATGTATCATAGGGGTAACGTTGCTGACAAAGCGTTTTTGATAATAAACATGCATGAGTTTGTTAAAGATATGACTTAAGTATATAAGAAATAGTTTTTAGATGAACCGACGATTGTGACGTGATTCAGGACATTGCAACCTCTCTTGCTTTCGGATTTTGAGGGTCCTCCTCAAAATTCTGCCCTAGTTTAATGGGTTGATACTTTTGACGGTTGCTTGCGATAATCGACTGAAGTTACTTCGAAATTTTGAGGGTCCTCCTCAAAATTCTGCCCCAGCTTTAAATTGCAGGGGGGAAATGAAATTTTATTGAATTGTGATCGAATCGATAAGGCTGCCTACGTATCCCCTCTTAAACATGAGTCAGGTCAGACGTAGTTCAAATTACATCATATAGGAAAAGCATGAAATAACACATAATAGCGTTCATTGATTGGTTTTGGCCAAACTTCTCCGTCCATCTCTACAAGTATGAGGGCTCCTCCTGTTAGAACCTGCTGTGAGCACGTGATTTTTGCCCTATATGAATTACTCTCATAGTTTCAAAATAAAATAATTTCTTTTCATTATTTGTAATTTTATGGATTTTCGGGGCATTCTTTGTCAATTTTTGTATTTGTCTGTGCGTGTTTATTTTATATAATTAGTGAAAAATACAAAAAATATGCCGCAGTTGCATTTAAGATTTAACTTTGAATTTTTGAAATAACTAGTGAAATAGTTATTTTATAAGAATTGGAAAAATCACACAAAATAATTTATTTTTGCACCTTTTAATTTTAATTTTGAATTTCGGTAGTTGTTCCTTTATTATTAATTGTGACTTTAATATTAACATTTGAATTTGTAGGATAATTTGTTTGGTAATTAATTTAATTTTGAAAAGAAAAGAAATTTTTGGGAAAACGGGAAAAAAGAAAAAAAAAGAAAATACTTTAAAGAAGTTAAATTTTGGGCCATGTCACTAGCCCAAACGTGTTAGATCTTGCATAAACTTAACCAGACCGGCCCAAAGTCACCCCAGCCCAAATACCTTACCTGCTGCCCGACCCATTTCCCTTACCCGCTTCACTAGCCCAAAATACTCTCAAAGAATACACAGAACCCTAATCTCAATAGACCTAAATAACGGCCACTGCTCCTCTTCTCCTAACAACCCAAATCACCCCTGCCTCGCCCGATTTCACCCCCAAAAACTCACCTCACGCGCTCCCCTCTTCTCTCCTATTGCCACATGAGCGTAACGACCTCTGACAACAACAAGATTCCCTCCCTCACTCGCCCGTGTTCAAGCTATTTCACGCGGTTGGAAGGCTCTAGAAGGTGGGCGTTGGATGAATGAGAGGCGTCAGATCGATTTCATTCAATCTGAGCCTCACATTCATCATGTGCTCATATTCAAGAGAGCCTTATCCGATTTCTTGAAGAGGAAGAAAGAATCTGGGGTTTGGATATAAGGGACCATTTTCGGTTAATAAGGGGATTTTTTAGAGAAGATTTTTCAGAGGTCTAAAAAAATCTGGAGAGGAAAAGTTTTAAGGTTTGGAAAGTTTATTCCGATTTTTCTTCTTTGGATATGGTTTCTTCTTTTGCCAGATTCTGAGAGATATAAATGCATTGAGTGTCCTTTCTCTGATGGTTTTTGATTGTTGTTTAAAAACAAAATATATGGATATTCACTCTCTTCTTCTCATCTGGAATTTCTGTTAAAAATGAAACTCGTTTGAAAAGCTGCTACGTTCGCTGCTGCTTAGGGCTTCGCGATTCCGGGTCGATTATTGTTGCTGTTTTCGGTTGGAATTTCGGAGCAAAACCTTGTATTCCTCTGTTATTATTGATAGTATTACTGATTTCAGGTTCCTTTCTATCTTCCATATCTCATCCGATTTTAGTTGGGTTTAATTTTCCTTTGTTAATGGCGTTCTTTCTTTGCTTTCGTTCTTAAATGTTTATGGTCCGAATCTGTTTGGTTTGGACATGTGAGACTGCAGTCTGATATGAGTTTTGATCACCGAACTGGTATTCGATTGCGTCGAGTCTCATATAAATGGGCAGTATTCTTACACTAGATTCAGAGTGTCTGTCCATTTGGTGACGCTCAAGTTGATTAGTTTCTTTGTTTGAAAGTACCTGATGTTTCGTGTTTCATTTCTTTGATTGATTGAGCGATGCGATTTTCGATGAGTTCAAAACAACTGACTCTCTGCTTTTAGTCATGTGAGCTTGCTCTATTGGCCTAATCAAGTGTAAACACGAAGTTTAAGCTTTTAATTAATTCTATTAGAGCTGGAAGTTTAAGCTTTTAATTGTGTGTCGCTGTTGAGCTTTTCTGCTGAAATCTCCTGTTCTTTCTTTTCTTAACAATGCTATTAGTTTAGTTAGTTAGAATGGTAATATGCATATACTTTGTCCATCATAAATTCATATCCAGGCTCCTGTTATATTTCTTTGTTTGTTCTTTTTTATTTAGTCTTTCACACCCCTACCCAGCACCCAGCACCGATCTTCTTCTTCCGCGCTTGACCAAGTAGCCTTTCATGGCTTATACTTAACAGGCCCCCCTTTTTGTCGTCGTCTTCCTTAACCTAAGAACACCCTGTTCCATCGCTGCTCCGTCCAATTTTCAAGGTTTTCAGAAAATTGGAGAGGAAAATTGAGTGAGTGAAGGGTCGAGTTTTAGTTTCATATTCCGATCTTGGTTTGTAAATGGGGTCGAGTTGAGTTTGTTGAAGTCTCTACTGCCCAAGATTCCTCTCTCAAAGTTCTCTGATTCTAGAACATGTCAACCGAGTAGAGTCCACTTGAGCAAACAGCACCTGCTGTTGCATCATCATGCCAAACTAATACCAGCTTAATCGTTTGAGTTTTCCGGCGAGTTTCGAGTTTTCTGATTGAGTCTCGACGACTATTTCTGTTGATTCTTTGTCGAAGCCCGTTCAAGGTTGTCGTGTTGAGGTTTCTGTTCCAAAACGGTTTCAGATTCAAGAGCTGTTCCTCTCATCAACTATTTCTGTTGATTCTTTGTCGAAGCCCGTTCGAGGTTGTCGTGTCGAGGTTTCTGTTCCAAAACGGTTTCAGATTCAAGAGATGTTGCTCTCAAGAATCTGCACTTTTCTTTGATTTGCAAGAAACGTTGGTTATTTTGTCTAAATTCATTTAGCGGATTTGCTGAATCTGCTTCCATTTTGTTTTGAACATAAGCAGAACGTTTAATTTGATATAGTTAATTCCTAAAACTTGGCGTCTATCTAATTAGTAATGACGAGTTTGATTTGAAAAGGATTCAGTGATTGAAATTGTGATATGTCTCATGTATTTAGCTTGAATTCATGTACGTATCTTTCATATTGCTTGGCTTTGGCATTTACCAATAAAATATGATTTTGTCGTCTTTTGATAACTCAAAGTTTGACATGGCTACAATGGGAGATCTAGTTTGGTTTGGAGTTTTTCCGAAATCTGAAGTTGTAAAGTTCGTAGGCTATAGTATTTAAGGGTATAATAAATCGATAAATCATACATTTCATAAAGTTGAGCCCGTTTGGTTTAGCTGATTTAGATTAGCTGATAAAACACTTTTAAGTGCTAAAACTGATTAAAAAAATAAACAGTTATGTGTTTGGAAAAAGTGCTAAAATTAATAATAACGAGCTGAAGAACTAGGTATAAAAAGATTTCTGTTTTAAAAAGATATATTTTATAGATATAATAGTAAATATTTTGGTCAAACCTAAAGTGCTTAAGCCATCCCTAACAATTTACTCAAATCATTCCTCCATTTTTTTCCCAAATTTTTTTTATATTTTTCTCTCTCTTATTTTTAATTTTCATTAAAAAAATTTCATCTTTTATTTTATTAATTTGTAATTTCCACAATTCAAAAAGTTCCATAAAATTTTAAATAATACACGTAATTTGTAAGCAACTATTATAGATGAACTAACAATTCAAATAAAAGTGAAATCATTGCGATACAAGATTAATTTTACATAAAAATAATAAATATGCGAAAATTTATTTATCAAAATTATACAACAAAGTTAATATATAATATTAATATTATAAAAACATTACATAAATATCATTAAAGAGATAAAATAAAAGATTAAATAATAAAATAATAATGAATAGTAATGACGGAGATAAATAGTGTACCCCATATTTGAGGGAACACTATTCATCCCCATTTTGGGGACAAAAATGTGGGAAAGTTGGAGGATAATTTTCCTCAAAATTGCCCCCATTATGGGGAATGAGGTCAAGGTTGGAGATTCTCTTATAAACTGAAATTTGATAAGTTAGGGAAGACTAACTTATGACTTTTGGCTTTTAGGCTTATAAACACTTAACTTATAAACATTTTTAATTTTATCAAACGCGTAGATTAGCCAAAAAGTGTTTATAAGCCAATTGACGAGCTTATAAGCTTAGCAAAAAATCTTCAGTAGTCTAATAATCTACCTTATATTAGTTGTCAACAAATTTAGTTCAACAGTCTTTAGCTTAACAATATTCTGAATGTTATGAATGTATATCGTCTTAGATGGCAAGCTTCTTATATGTTGCTTCAAATGTCACTATTCTGCTGTACACTAGTCTGTTTCATCAGTAAAGTAGTATTCATTATTCTATATATTGCCCCTAGGTATAAGCAATTGAAATGGGTTAATATCAGATATTATATTTCTCTTGGGTAGTTTACTTATCAGCATAATTCTTGCATAGTTTTGTGGCTGCGAATATTTGTCTCATGTTATTCCTTATTATTTTTTTCCATCTCATCGAGTGGTTCTCGTAGTAAACAAGCTAGTTGTAGAGTTTATCGATTTAAATTTAATATTCGTAGAAGAGCCATTAGGGTGTTTAAAAACACGATTGTGGTTGCGTATACGTTTGCGTAACATGATCACAATTTTAAAAATTAATTTGGAGTGACGGGGTGAGTAGGGGGGCAGGGAGCAGTTCTGCGGGTAGGGCGGGAGGTAAGGGTGGGAAGAGGGTAGCGAACACATATAGATTAAGGATCGGGTCGTGGAACATAGGCACTCTGACGGGTAAGTCCATTGAGTTGGCGAAGATTCTTCAGAAGAGGAGGGTCAACATAGCCTGTGTTCAGGAGACTAGGTGGAAAGGGACGAAGGCGTGAGATGTAGACGGGTTTAAGTTGTGGTACTCTGGGGTCGTGAGGGGTAAGAATGGAGTGTGCATCTTGGTGGATAAGGATCTTAGGGAGTCCGTGATGGAGGTTAGGCGAGTGAACGATAGGTTGATATCTATTAAGTTGGCTATCGGGGGTTGCGGCCTCGACGTCATCCGCGCTTACGCACTGCATGCGGGCTTAGATAAGGAGGTCAAGAGGCGTTTCTGGGATGAGTTGGTGCTTAGTGTTCCCCAATCCGAGAAGTTGGTCATTGGAGGGGACTTTAATGGCCATATTGGGGCAGATGCTAGTGGTTATGGTGAGGTGCACGGTGGCTTTGGCCTTGGGGTTAGGAACGGAGGAGGCACTGCGTTGTTGGATTTTGCTAGTGCTTCCGAGCTTCTGATTGCAAACTCGACATTTCAGAAGAGGGAGGACCATTTGGTTACCTTCAAAAGTTCAGTGGCGAGGACTCAGATCGATTACCTCCTTCTCAGAACGAGCGATAGAGGTTTGTGCAGGGACTGCAAGGTTATTTCGGGAGAATCCCTTTCAACCCTTCATAGACTCCTAGTGATGGATGTCGGACTCTGGGTGAAGAAGAAGCAGAGGGGTGCTCGGGGTCGACCGCGAATTAGATGGAGTGCTTTGACTAAAGAGAAAGCCCAGGAGCTGGAGAGGAGGTTAGTTGATGGTGGAGCTTTGAGAAGTTCTGGGGTAGCAGACGCAATGTGGTCAGAGACGGCGAATCTGGTTAGGGAGGCAGCGCGGGATGTGCTTGGGGGTAGCCAAAGGCTATTTAGGCAGACACCAGGGCGACTGGTGGTGGAACGTTGTAGTGCGAGGAAAAGTATAGGTGAAGAAAGCAGTTTTTGCGAAGTTGGTAGGGAGTACAAGCGAGGAAGAAAGGCGGGTGAACGAAGAGACCTATAAGGTAGCGAGGAAGGAAGCGAAATTGGCAGTCACGGAAGCTAAAAACGCGGCTTTTGGTCGCATGTACGAGGAATTGGGTGAGAAAGGTGGGGACAAGAAGTTATTCCGGTTAGCCAAAGTAAGGGAAAGGAAGGCGCGGGACCTGGGCCAAGTTAGGTGCATCAAGGATGAGGATGGTAGAGTCCTGATGAGGGAGTCTCAAGTCAAACAGAGATGGCAGTCGTACTTCCGAGATCTTCTCAACGAGGAGGGGGACCAAAACATAGAACTAGGGGAGCTGGGGCATTTAGAGCGTCATAGAGACCTAGGGTACCGCAGGCGCATTAGGGTGGAAGAGGTCGTGGGGGCTTTACGTAGGATGAGTAGAGGTCGAGCGACCGGGCTAGACGAAATCTCGGTGGAGTTCTGGAAATGCATGGGTAAGCCAGGAGTGGAGTGGCTCACCGGGTTGTTCAATGCGATCTTCAGGACCAAAAGAATGCCAGAGGAGTGGAGGTGGAGTACTGTGGTGCCCTTGTATAAGAACAAATGGGATATTCAGTGTTGCAACAACTATAGGGGCATCAAATTAATAAGCCACACCATGAAGGTCTGGGAGCGGGTGATCGAGGCCAGGGTGATGGAGTCGACATCTATTTTCGTGAACCAGTTCGGTTTTATGCCGAGTCGGTCCACTACAGAAGTTATCCACCTTGTGAGGAGATTGGTGGAACAGTTCAGGGATATGAAGAAGGACATGCACGTGGTGTTTATCAACTTGGAGAAGGCGTATGACAAGGTCCCTAGGGAGGTGCTATGGAGGTGCCTGGAGGCTAAGAGCGTGTCGGAAGCCTACATTAGAGTAATCAAGGACATGTATGACGGAGCTAAGTCTAGGGTCAGGATAGTGGGTGGTGACTCAGACCATTTTCCGGTGGTTATGGGGCTCCATCAAGGAACTACGCTTAGCCCTTTCTTGTTTGCCTTGGTGATGGATGCTTTAACGCATCATATTCAAGGGGATGTACCTTGGTGTATGCTATTTGCTGATGACATAGTCCTGGTAGACGAGACGAGGGTCGGTGTTAATGAGAGGCTAGAGGAACGGAGACAGACTCTCGAGTCTAAGGGTTTCAAACTAAGCAGGTCTAAGACAGAATATCTGGAGTGAAAGTTCAGCGCTGAGCCGAGCGAAGTGCGAGGGAACGTGATGATTGGATCTCAGGCCATAGCTAAGAGGGATAGTTTCAGATACCTTGGATCGGTGATTCAGGGGGACGGGGAGATAGACGGGGATGTCACTCACCGTATAGCGATGGGGTGGTCGAAGTGGAGGCTTGCATCAGGAGTCTTGTGTGATAAGAAAGTACCACAGAAACTCAAGGGGAAGTTTTATAGAGTTGTGGTTAGACTGGCCACATTCTGTATGGGACGGAGTGTTGGCGGTGAAGAAATCTCGCATGTTCGGAGGATGAAGGTTGTGGAGATGAGGATGTTTAGGTGGATGTGCGGGCTCACCCAGGTTAGATAAAATTAGGAATGAAGTTATTCGGGAGAAGGTGGGGGTGGCCCCAGTGGATGAGAAGATGCTAGAGGCGAGGCTTCGGTGGTTCGGGCATGTGCGGAGGAAAAGCCCCGATGCCCCAGTGAGGAGTTGTGAGCGGCTAGCGGTGGTCGGTGTGAGGCGAGGCAGAGGGAGGCCTAAGAGATACTGGGGAGAGGTAATTAGACAGGACATGGCCACGATGCGGATTTCCGAGGACATGACCCTTGATAGGAAAGTACGGAGGTCTAGTATCAGGGTTGTAGGATAGGGGCTTCTAGATTTTTCGTACTCCTTTCCCGGGGTGGGTGAGGCGTGGTAGGGCCACCCATAGAGGATTAGTTTGTGTTCTCTTATGGTAGTCATTTCTGGTAGTTACCATTTTAATATTAATGCATGCCAATTTTTTTATGGTACATTAATTATTTATGCGATGTATGCTGTAGTAACTAATGCTGTATTTGTTTTTATTTTGTTTGCCTTTCTCTTCCCTGCGCCGAGGGTCGATTAGAAACAGCCTCTTTGCCCTCTCGGGTAGAGGTAAGGTCTGTCTACATATTACCCTCCCCTATACTGGGTTGTTGTTGTTGTTGTTATGCGTTCACTCAATTTCAATCAAACTTTTTCTTAATAATAAAATGGTTTATAGGCTATTAATTAATTTTAGTTTACCTATTTTGAGGGGTGCCATTCACCGTAAAATTGCATATGACCCTCGTATTAGCTTTATAACCTAGATATTAAAAATGACTAATATTTCGTAGGATATCCTTTAGGGCCGTTTAAACATGCTAGTGTGATTATGTATACGTCCGCGTAATACAATTACAATTCTAAAAACAAAATCGGAGTATGCGTTTGCGCAACTTTGGCCCAAATTTTCTTAATTATAATAAATCGTTATTAATTATGGGCACGTTCGCGTGACATAATTTTTGACGCGCCAAACAAGCGGGTATACTTACACGTAACCCGTTTCAATATAATTTTCTTAATTAAAAGCGGTGAAAGAAGTAAAAGCATACAGGTTTTAAAATCAATGATTAAATAATTTCATAAGCAAAGTATGATTAAAGCGACCATGCTAGAACCACGGAACTCGGGAGTGCCTAACACCTTTTTCCGGGTTAACAGAATTCCTTACCCGTATTTTTGATTTGCGGACCATATACATAGTTAAACCTTTTCCTTGATTAGGGATTTAAACCAGTGACTTGGGACACCATGAATCTCCCAAATGGCGACTCTAATTTTTTTTTAAAGGAATCCAGTTTCGATTGTCCTTTAAATGGAAAAATTCCTTTATTTTATACCCTTCAGGGGGTGTTGTAAAAAAAGGAGGTGTGATACCCGGTGAACAATGTATGGACCCTGCCACTTGGGAGAGAACTTCCCTTTGGCTTCATCTTGACGCGGGAAAATTTTCTTTAACACCAACTGCCCCTGTGTACTGTCTTGGCTTGACTCTCTTGTTGAAGGTTCTAGACATTATGTTATGATAAAGTTGACCATGACAAACTGCATTCATTCTCTTCCCATATATGAGAGCTAGCTGCTCGTAATGACTCTTCACCCATTTTGCATCGTCGAGCTCAGCTTCTTGTATGATCCTTAAGGAAGGAATTTCTACTTCGGCGGGAATAACTGCCTCTGTACCATGAACTAACATGTAAGGAGTTGCCCCCGTTGATATGCGTACTGTGGTGTGATACCCCTATAGATCGAATGATAAACTTTTCGTGCCACTGTTTATGCTTCTCTATCATTTTTCTCAATATCTTCTTAATGTTTTTGTTGGTGGCTTCTACGACTCTATTCATGTGAGGTCTGTAGGATGTGGAATTTTTGTGTCCGATTTTGAATGTCTCACACATAGCTTTCATTAAGTCACTGTTGAGGTTGGAACCATTATCAGTGATGATTGATTCTGGTATCCCGAATCGGCAAATAATGCGGTCGCGGACAAAGTCTGTGATGACTTTCTTAGTCACTGCTTCTTAGGATGCTGCTTCGACCCATTTGGTAAAGTAGTCCATTGACGCTAGGATGTATCTGTGCCTGTTGGAAGCGGCCGGCTTGATTGGGCCAATAACATCCATTCCCCAAGCGGCGAAAGGCCGTGGTGAGCTTGTTGAGTTAAGCACATTTGGATGTACCTTTATCAGGTCTGCATGTATTTGGTAGCGGTGGCATTTTTGGACGTACTAGATGCAGTCTATTTCCATGTTCGTCCAAAATTAACCAGCACAGAGGATCTTTTTTGCTAAGATAAAATCGTTCATATGTGGTCAACAGGTCCCGGTATGAATTTCCTCTAGCAGCTTAGATGTTTCCTTTGCGTTGAGACACCTTAGTAATCCCAAATCTGGAGTCCTTCTATATAGGATTCCTCCGCTGCAAAAGAAATTATTGCGCTTTAATTGCTAGTGTTTTGCACTAACGGTGTGTTATATGCCTTATAGGAGCGATTCCGAGCTATATAGATGTTATGGTATAAATTCAAGTGATTTGCAACTTTTAAGTATGAGTAAAAGCCTAAGGAATTAAGCCGGGATCGTGTCAGGGGTCAACTTTCATAGTTAAGAACAAACAAAGACTCGAGTAGGCATATTACGCACTGTCTAGTAAAATACACATAACCTTTTGCTCAGAAATCCATTTTGGCTCCAAAATATATGGTTGGAAAGCTAACTCAAAGGGATAAAACTTTCATGTTTTAAGTCTTTCCAAATTCGAAATGGAACGGGGCCAAAACGCGCAAGATTTAAGCCAAAACGAACGAAATCATGAACAAAGGGCCAGTTGGGCGCCACAGGCAGCACCTGGCGCCACCTGTGGCGCCAAAAATAGTATGCACAAATATTCGGACGCTACGGAGGGCACCTGGCGCTAGGCTGGGTGCCGGTGATGTAGAATGTGTCCTATTTCGCCGGGGACAAGGTTATTTAGGCCCTAGACCTACCCAACATGTATAGAAGCAAGACTAAACCTATTTTTGAAGTGGAGGGAGCCACTTTGGTGATATCTAACATACCTTGGAGGAGAATTCACGTGGGGGATTTAAGTGGGAAACTCAACGAGATTGTTACCTAACCCATAGCTCTAGAATATTGACTCACAGTGAATTCAGCTTTAAGTTTGTCGTTGTTTTCTTTAATCTCTTAATTTGTTATTTTAGATTAATTTTAGATAAATATTCATATGTTAGGATTCGCTTGAATAGATTAATTGTTTGGTTTAATTTAGTTGATAGTTAATAATAAGTCCCTGTGGGTACGATATCTGGACTTACAATCCTATATTACGTGTCGACCATGTATACTTATGTGTGCGTTTGGCCGCAACAAGTTTTTGATGATGTTGCCGGGGACTTAGAAATTAACTAGTCTACTAGGTTAGATTTTTACTTTTTGTCTATTCAAGTTTCTTTTTATTTTTATCTTAGTTTAATATTTTATTATCTTTGTTGACATGACTTCTTGGAATGAGAATTGACCGAATATTGGTTATTCTTATTATGATGATCCTTGTCCATATTATGGAGGACCTCACTGGTGGAAAAAATGTGAGAATATTTTCGGGTGTGAGTTGTGCGCACAATCTCAATCCTTTGGGAGGAATATTTGTAATATATGTGGTGGTCAAGGTGGCCATTGGGATGGTTGTCCTAATTCTTACTATCCTTCTCAGAGTTCTTATTATAATGTTTCTAATAATGTTTATGAGTTTGATAGAATCAAAGAAGTGGAGGATATGGAAAACAAAGCTCGTATTATGGACATGATGAGGCAAATAGTCGAGCAATACGATGAAACTCGAAAGGCTGCACAAAGAATTAGTGCAACAATCATGAGAATGAAGGTCGAGGCGGAGGAAGTGGGTGAAGAGAGCGAGTTCCCACAAGAAGATTATATTGAAGAAGCAGATATAGTGAGCCAATCTTGGCTTGAGGAACAAGCTCAACTGAAAAAATCTCATGACTTTCTACGTGATGGTCTTTTAAATATGACAGAACAACTAATAGAAGGAAGAACTGAGCTTAGACAAGAGATAGACCAATTTGGCTAAGATATCCATGACTTGCACGATCAATTGAATAAAAAGGTTGAGGCGTCTGATGCCTTACAATCAATTATTGTGGATACTGGTCAACTTATGGAGCAGAAAGAGGAATTCCAACTATTCGACCAGAATATTATTAATGATACCAAGGTTGACGAAGAGCTCAAAATTGAGGATGACAAAAATAATTTAATTTTGGAGTTTGAACGTATTGGGCCTCATTCTACATATGTTTCAACATTGTATTTGGTTAGTGATATGGGAATTAAGCCAGTCGAGCATATGAAGGAGTCAATGGATGAGGAACAAAGTGCTTATATTCTGAAATTTGTGATGTCAAGGAGACTAAATGACATTCCTTACTTAAAAGGCCAAGAAGTGCAAGATGCGATACCTATTACTTGATTTCCTTATTTTTACACCACCGTCCCAGGAACGTGATACAAAGGATGATGCAAAATTGGGGGCGCAATTCATATCTTCAAAGTGGAAGGAAAAGTGGTGATGTGATGGCGTCGTGACACGATATTAAATCAAGCGCTTGCTGGGAGGCAAACAATATCTATTTTTTTTGTTTATTTTATTGAGTTTATTTTATTTTTATAGTATTATTTTTGTATTTTGTAGGAGTAAGATCACGAAGTCAAAGCTAATAGGCGAGTGCAAAAACGAGCATGTGTTTGAAACTGAGTGAGGTACCCACACAAGGGATCATACGTCGGAGAAGTCTTAGTATCCCATGAGCTGCTAATTCTTTGGCCTTTGGCCTACCAGAAAGTCTCTGTTGCCCTCTTATTATTTATAGTGTGCATTAAGGACAATGCACAATTTTAAGTGTGGGGGGAGGAGATTGTCTGAGTGACTTTCTATGCTATTTTAGTTGTGCTAGTTTAATTGAATAATGTTTGTATTTGAAAAACATACAAAAAAATGGACTTTTTCCGATGATGGATCTCCTAAGCGGTTTTCTTGAGGGAAGTACGTCTAAAGAAAATACCAAAAAGATTTTGTGTTTTATTTTAGGTAGTGTAGTAACTTTTCCTTAATTTTTTTTGGGCCACGATTATTTTCCAAGAATTTTATTTGAACCGGGTGTAGTTAGTATTTTTTTTGGGAGTAGGAGCCATGGTATTGTGCTTTGAATTGAAGCAATATCTCTTGACTTGGTTATGCCTTGAGAATAGTGAGTACTTTGGTTGTGATGCTTAGGCTTAGTTTTTAACTCTTGTAAAAGTACCTTAATTTGTATTATCTTAACTTTGTTTAACTACTTGACTAGAGTGTATATGAATCCAATCTTGAGTGAGTTATGTGCCATGTTTGGTAAGGATTTGTGTTATTTTGTGCATTGCATTTGATGTCTAGAACTTGCTCTGTGTGTTTCCAAAGTGAAATAGTAGTTTTGTTCAATCTTGAAAGTGATATAGGTATTTCTTTATTGAGCCATATAAATATTTTAACTGCCTAATTGTTATGTATCATAGTTAACCCATTTGAGCCTATAATCCTTATTCTTTGGCAACCACATTATAAGCCTTACCCATTTGTTTAGTTTAACCATCTATTTGAATCTTTTCACCTCTCATGATTGTTATGAACTTTGTAAAAGTTAAGGTGTGGGGTGGTTGGTTTGGCTTTTGAGTGGAACAAATGAAATAAGGAGAAATGTGCACTGATTTAAAGGATCAAGAGCACTTGAATTGAAAAAGAAAAAAAAATAGTTGTATTGCTGTGAAAATTATTCTTTTGTGGCATATGAATGTTATTTCTCAGATTGAGTGAATTCTTTCAATCTTGAGTTACTAAGTTTTCTTAAATTTTATTGTGGGGAAAAAATCTTTTTTGTTGTGTGAGGGCATTTGATTCGGGAAGGAAAGGTAATTACATAAGAACCAGTCAGCTTTGCCTTTTACACCCCTACCCCTTTTGTTCAATTACAGATACCATTTATCCCTTCCCTTTTAGCCCATGTGTTTTATTCTTATTTACCCGACCAACCCTTAAGTCAATTAGACCTTTAGAGGTCGAAGTCAAAACTAGATTTCACAAATAGTCACAGCTAAGCAGTCTTTCAATCATAGTCAATTTAAGACTAAGTAATAGTTGCAGAAATAACCAACATCTTGACAATTTTATAGATATAGCCTTAATTATGACTAATTACCCAATTAACCATTTAATTAATCAAAAATTCAGAAAAGTCAAAAGTCAAAATTACATTGCAATAATAGCCAACATTAAACAATCTTACAAATATAGCCATAATATGATTAAACACTCGATTAACAGGACTCAGAGGAACAAATTGAATATAGGTTGAATCCATTAACAGAACATTTAATCAAGAATTAGATCTATCAAGCAAGAAACCTAAGTGGCTACAAAGCGTGTGATTTTAACTAGTGACTTAATCAGAAAAGTTAACATACCCACAATTGATTTCATGTACAAACAAATGAACTTAAGCATGCAACAAACTTTATGTTATACTCAGGATGACAAGAAACAGTCGAAGAAAAGACAATCAAGAACAAGTAACACAGTAGAGAAAATTAGGGTTTTTTGGGATACTTAGCTTTTTCATGTGTTTTTTCCTTTTCCTTTTCTTTCTTTCTTTCTTCTTTCTTCTTTTTCTTCATTTTTCTTTCTTGTTCTTGATTTTCCGGTCATCAGGAGTCCATAAGCCTTTTCTTGGCTGTTGGACTTTCAAACAGACTCTTTGAGTCTTCTTTTTTGTGAAAAGGTCTTGGTTAAGAGGCTGAGATTTGATGGGGTAACTTTTGGGTTAAGTGTATCCGCCGGAGTAAGGTTCCGGCGGCATAGTTTTCAAAATTCGAAGGATTTGGATTAGATTCGAAGGAAAATAGGTAGATATGGTGAAAGAGGGCTTCATGGTGGTTCAGGGGTGTTAATGGTGGATGGTGGTTCAAAAGGTGGTGGTCGGCGGTTAGGGTTCCAGCAAACATTTTTTCTAAATTTGAAACGAAGGAAAGGTTTTTGACCGGAATTATGGTGATAGGGTGAAAAAAGAGGGGGAATGGGTTCAGGGGTATGAAGGGTAATCGGAGAAGACGACTAGCTTGAACCACCGGTAGGGTTCCGGTGGCTCAGGTAGAGGGAAGAAGGGAAATAGGGGCGGCTAGGGTTTGGGGTTATAAGGTTGAGGGTGTATAATGAGTTGAATACACAGGAGGTGTATTGATATATTGAAAATGTAACAGTGTATTTCAACCGTTGGATCAGATCGGATGAAGGGCCAGGATTTGTTTGACATCACACGATGTCATGTGATTAAATGAGCCTTTTAATTTCATCTGTTAGATTAACCAAACGAACGGTCCTGATTGTTTAAGACTAACGACGTCGTTTCACTTTTAGGAAACCGTTACTCTTGGGCCGTTTGATCAACTGACCAACGGTCTAGATTTATTCTTTAAACGGCGTCGTTTGATTCTTTATACATACGGACTAGTCCTTATCTTTGGGCCTGGTCTATGTATTGTGTATTTGGGCCATTGTATTGCCCACTTTGTGTATTATTTTTTTTCTATTTTCTTGTATTATCTTTGTAATTTCTTATATTTTTTTTGCACTATCTTGTATTTTCGTATTATGTATTTTTATTTATTATTTTTCTGTATTTGTATTTCTCATGTATTTATTATCTTCGTATTTTCTTTGTATTTTCTATTAATTTTTCTGATTTTTCTAGAATTAAGAGTAATTTTCTTATATTTTGGTATTTTCTTATTAATACAAAAATGTATTTTGTTTTAATTTTCTTTGCTTTATTTTCCAAAAATAAAAACAAACACCGGTATTCTACATAATTATCAACAAGTTTCACACAAAAATCATTTTTATATATTTTTTGGATAATTTGCTTGGGGCAAAAATCATGTGCTCACAATCACCACGCCAAATTCTATCTTGAAGAACAGGCAAATGAGGGTTATCATACTGCCGCTCCCTGATACAATCAAATAGGGAAGACCGAGAAACCACACAGGCTAGAACCCGACTAGGCTCCGAGAGGTCCAATCTCACGAACTGGCTGGCTAAGGCCTGAACATCCATCGCCATAGGTCTCTCTGAGGCTGGTAAATATGCCAAACTCCCCAAACTCTCTGCTCGGCGACTCAAGGCATCGACTACCATATTGGCCTTGTCCGGGTGATAAAGAATAGTAATATCATAATCCTTTAGCAACTCTAATCATCTCCTCTGACGCATATCAAGGTCATTGTGCTTATGCAAGTGCTGCAAACTCGGATGGTCAGTATAGATCTCACAAGGCACCCCGTACAAATAATGACGCTTGGTCTTCAAGGCATGAATAATAGCAGCTAACTCAAGGTAATGGATAGAGTAGATCTTTTCATGTACCTTGTACTATTTGATTCCGTAGGCAATCACCCTACCATCCTGCATCAACAACGCTCCAATTCAGACCCGTGAGGCATCACAATAAACTGTATAAGACCCCAAACCGGTCGGTAGCATCAAGATTGGGGCTAAAGTCGAAGCTGTCTTGAGCTTCTGAAAGCTCGCCTCACACTTCTCTGTCCACTGAAATGGGGCACCCTTTTGGGTCAATCTATTCATAGGGGATGCAATCGATGAAAAACCCTCCACAAAGTGACGGTAATAACCTGCCAAGCCAAGGAAACTATGAATCTCATTAGACGAGGAGGGCCTGGGCCAACTCTACACGACCTTCACCTTCCTCAGATCCACTCGAATGCCCTCACTCAATACCACGTGGCCTAGGAATGCCACAAAACTCAGCCAAAACTCACATTTTGAGAAGTTTGCATATAATTTCTTCTCTCTCAAAGTTTGAAGCACTGTCCTCAGGTGTTGCTCATGATCTTCCCAACTCTGGGAATATACCAGAATATCATCAATAAAAATGATAGTGAATGAGTCAAGGTATGGCCTGAATACACTGTGCATCAAATGCATAAAAGCCGCCGGGGCATTAGTCAGCCCAAAAGACATAACAAGGAACTTGTAATGACCATACCGAGTCCTAAAGGCATTATTCATTTTATCTGGCTCCCGAATCTTCAACTGATGATAACCTGAGTGCAAATCAACCTTAGAAAACACATGTGCACCCTGAAGTTGGTCAAACGGATCTTCAATACAAGGTAAAGGATAACGGTTCTTCACTGTAACCTTGTTCAATTGGCGATAATCAATGCACATACACATAGAACTATCCTTCTTTTTCACAAACAAGACAAGATACCCACGATGAAACACTAGATCGAGTAAAACCCTTACCCAACAATTCCTACAATTAATCCTTCAACTCTTTCAACTCAGGAGGAGCCATGTGATACGAAGGAATGAAAATAGGTTGAGTGCCCTGCAACAATTCAATGCCAAAATCGATATCTCTATTGGGCGGAATACCTGGGAGATTAGCTGGAACACATCGGGGAAATCCCGTACCACTGGGACTGAATCAACAGAAAGAGTATCAATACTGACATCTCTCACGTAAGCCAAAAAATATGCGGCACACCCCTTCTCAACCATACGTTGAGCTTTAAGGAAAGAAATAACTCTATTGAGAGTATGATCTGAAGTACTACTCCACTCAATATGTGGAACACCTGGCATAGCCAGCGTCACAGTCTTGGCATGACAAGCAAGAATAGCATGATGGGGCGACAACCAGTCCATGCCCAGAATAATATCAAAATTGACCATACCAAGTAATAATAGATCTGCCCTGGTCTCAAAACCATGAATAGTAACCAAACATGAACGATACTCGCGGTCCATAATAAAAGAATCTCCCACAAGAGTAGAAACATATATGGGGGAACTCAAAGAATCTCGAGGCACACCCAAATGAGAAGCAAAATAAGAAGACACATATGAATAAATAGAGCCTGGATCCAATAGAATCGATGCCTCTCTGTGACAAACCAAAATAATACATGTGATGACAGAATCGGAGGCAACTGCCTCACTGCGAGCAGGAATACAATAATATATGGCCCAACCCCTCTCGCGAGGGCGAACTCTATCTCCCCGGCCTCCGCCCCTGGCTGGATGGGAAGGTAGGGCATCAACTGGAGCTGTAATAATAGATTGAGAACTCTAAGGACCCCGCTGCGACTGAGCAGTGTGTGAAGATGCACCCCTACCAAGTCCGGGGCAGTCCCTAACCATATGATGTGTATCACCATACTTCAAACAAGCTTTGGAAGGACGTGGTGGCTGTGACAGGCTGGGGCTAGTCCTGCTGGACTGACCACTATAAGCACCCCGCGTAGGAGGCGCACTAGAAACTAGAGATGCATAATAAGGCTCCTGAGGTGCAGGTGGAGCTGGAGTACTGCCGGTTGATGGTAAAGCTAAATGTATAGGACTGCTAGAATAACCCCTACCATAACGACCTATTGATGGGGAACAGGTATCGGAGTAGTGACCCGAATCTCGAGACCTCTTGGCCTCTCTCTCCCCTCATTCTCTAGCGAGCATACCCTCGATTATCCTAGTAATACTCACTACTTGTTGGTAAGGAACATTCATCTCCAACTCTCGAGCCATGCTGGACCGGATGGGAGGAGTAAGACCCTCGATAAACCTCCGAACTTTCTCCTGAATTGTGGCAACCAAGGCTGGTGCATGTCTAGCCAACCTGGTGTAACGAATGGCATACTCTCAAAGCACCCTAGCTCAAGTGCTCAAACTCTGCGCTCCATGAATCCCTGAGGCTCTGGGGAACAAACTCTCTCAGAAACATGTCTGTGAATTGGGTCCAAGTTAGTGAGGCAAACTCGACTGGACTATCCATCTCATAAGTACGCTACCAATCATAGGAAGTTCCCCGAAGATGAAAGGCGGTGAAAGAGACCCCACTAGACTCCACTATGCATATGATGCAAAGGATACGATGACACTCCTCGAAAAATCCCAAGGCATCATCTGATGCTAGGCCACTGAACACTATGAGATCATATTTCTTGAATCTCTCTAGTCTACACTGCTCGTCCTCGAAAACAATTGACCTATCCCCGGGCTATGCTGGTGTTGCAAGCGGTACAGGAATAACCTTTGGAACCTGCTCTATTTTCACTCTCTGTTCAAGACTGAGGGCTACAGGAGTCTAGGCCTCTCCCCCGACCTGGGATATGGCTGCAACGAGGGGAAGCAAACCCGACTGAGCCAAGGTAGTGTACATGCTCATGAACTGAGCCAGAGTCTCCTAGAGCGCTGGAGTAGTAGTAGTTGTGGTAGGTGTGCCAGGTGCCTGGGCTCCAGCCAAATCTGCTGGTGGTACCTCGGCGGTAGCTCGCACAGGTGCTGTGGCTACACCACATACGTGTCCTCGACCTCTACCCTAGCCCCGGTCTCTGATAGCGGCGGTAGGGGTACGGGTGTCTGGTCCTCTCGTGTAGCACGTGTTCTCACCATCTGTGAGAGAATAGAAGACAGAAGTTTAGAATTGATGTCAAAACATTGCACGACAAAGAATTCAAAGAAATGGAGATTATTCCTAAATAATTACATAGCCTCTCATAGATAAATACAGACATCTCCGTACTGATCAACGAGAATCTAATAAACCGGCCTGTGTTCCGTGACTCCAATGAACCTAGAGCTCTGATACCAACTTGTCACAACCCTAGTTCACCGATCGTGAACATGTCGTGATGGCACCTAGTCCCCACGACCGAGTAAGCAAAATATTGTGGAAAATATAATAGTTTCAAGAAAATAGAGTAAACCAAATTAAATAACTAGAAGAAAATTGTACTGTATGCCACTCGACATGTACAACTCAGTAACACAAGTCTACTAAAATTCCCAAAGACCCAGAAACACACGGGTAATACAGGCTAGAGAAATGTAAAGTATGGATCCAAAACTCCAGAATATTCTAACAAGCGAAAAAAAGAAAAACTAGATACTAAAGGTAGAGTAAGAGGGAGACTTGTCGGTCGGACACAGCAGAACTAGCTTGAAGTCTCTGTGGTTCTCCCGCCTCACTGATAGTGCGCCTAAGTAGAGGTACCTGGATGATCTGCACATGAAAACATGTGCATGAAGGGCATGAGTACACCACAACGGTACTCGGTAAGTGCCAAGCCTAACCTTGATTGGGTAGTGACAAGGAAAGGTCAAGGACCTACTGAGGCAAGAATATAACTGTAGACTTAATTAACAGTGTGGAAAGCGGACTAAAATAATAAATGTAGCAGTATAATAAGGTAAATCAAAGAAGCAATAATAACTACAAGGATAGAGCAGAACATAGAGTAAACATAGTTCAATATCAGGATACCAATGAGGGTCTTCTAGGATACCGTCCTGTGGCCATTTGTCAACTATCTAGTGGATCTCCCGGGATATTGTCCCGTAGTCAAATTTTCGTACCAATACCAAAAGATCTCCCGGGATACCGTCTCATAGTCCAATCATCAATGTGTAGGAGGATCTATCAGGAATCTAATCCGCAGTCCCAAAATAAAAATGCAGGGGATCTACCGAGAATCGAACCCACAGTCCCAAAGTAAACAAACAAGGGGGAGCTACCGGAATCTTACATTCATAGTCCTAAGGTAAATGCGCAATCACAGCCAGAAACAACCAAGGAATAAAGTACGAAAGGTAGTGCAACAGATAGAACTAGCCTAGCATGTTTCATGTAGTACAGTCAAACAACTTAAGCAATTAGGTAATTAAGTCAGCTAAACATGCTTTCCTAGTCTAGCACAGGTATAATCTTCAAGTAGGATAAGGCAAGTAAGAAAGAGAGCTAAATATCAACAACTTAAGTGAAGACCGAATTTTCATCAATCAGCTCAAGTACGCGCTCGTCACCTCACATACAAGGCACTCAAATATCAAGAAACAATCCTAAGGGGAAAGGTCCCATATACAAGGTTAGTCAAGCACTAACCTCGAACCAGCTCATTATCACTAGAAACTGCGCCTTTGTCGCGAGTACCCGACTCTAAATAGCCTAAATCTATTCAATTCAATTACACATCGTAAATAACATTGCAGAAAACTGATTCCACTATTAAATTTAAAGCTAGGGCGCGAAAATAGGTAAAATGACCAAAATACCCCTCCACCAATGTCTCGGAATCAAATAATTTTTATGTTTTCAAATCCATCTTATTCTCACGAGTGTAACAATATAAAAATCTCCCGAATCGGAGGTCAAGTGCCCCCTTAAAACCCCATAGCTAGGTGTAAGAAGTTTTACCCACTTTTTATTCAAAAAATCCGAAATTAAAAGGTCAATTCGTAATTAGATCAATGGGTTTTAGTCATAGGAGGGAAGAAAATCGTTACCCAGTGATTGCCCTTGAATCCGAGCTCCAAACCTTAAGTTTTGATAAAAATGGCAAAACCTCATTTTTGATAAAAATGGCAAAACCACATTTTTGATATTTTAAGTACTGTCCAGATAAGTTGTTCATCGCGAACACGGAGAATGGCATGCGTTCGCAGAGAAGGAAAATTTAAGTGACCAAAAATTCTTTCCGTGATCGCGAAGGAAAGGCTGCAAACGTGAAGGCTTAGGTTTTAAAGTTACGCGATCGTGACGGGGCTCATGCGATCGCATATAAGGAATCAAAAAAGGTGCTGAAGTTGACCTATGCGAACACATTGACTGGGATGTGAATGCGGAAGAGGAAGTTGTTGAACTACGCGAATGCGATTGTTTCTTCGCGATCGCGAAGAAGGACTTCTGACCTGCAAATTTCTGCAATATTTCCAAACCTCAAATTGCTCTGTTGAGCATCCAAAACACACCCGAGGCCCTCGGGACCTCAACCAAATACAAACACATCCCATAATATCATTCTAACTTGTACAAATCCTTAAACCACCTAAAAGAACGCCAGAAACATGAATTAAGCCAAGATTCAAGCCTAAGAACTTCAAATTCCATCCAAACACACTTTCGATAAAAAACCTAACCAAACCTTGCCCGAATGACCTAAAATTATGCGCGCACTTCCCAAATGACATGATGGAGCTACACCAACTTTTGGAATTCAAATCCGACCCTCGGATCAAAAAGTCACTATTGCACAAGAAACTTTAAAAATTCGAACTTCGACATTTCAAGCTTAAATGAGCTGCGAACCTCTAAAATATATTTCGAACACGCTCCCAACCCCAAAATCACCGGAGCTAACAGAACCATCAGATTTCCATTCTGATGTCATCTTCACACTGTTCTGTATATGGATCATTTTTCAACTCTTAAGCTCTCATTTAGGGACTAAGTGTCCCAAAACACTCCGAATCCTAACACCGAACGTCCCGAAAAACCAAAATAGTGGAAATGAACTTTGGGGAAGCAACTAATGGGGGATCAAAGCGTAAAATTCCAAAAATGACCGGCCGGGTCGTTACAGTAGAAAAATGCAAAAACACCAGAAAAGTATTGCTGACAAGCATATAGGAAAACACAGTAAGATAAACTTATAAGAACACGGAAAAAATACAGGATAGAATTCTATGATACTGTAGTATAGGAAAACACGGTAAAACAAATACATAAAAGATTATACAAGTACACAGTAGAGGCAAACACATGAATAACAAAAAAATATAAAAGCACTTAACATTTAAGAAAACCCTAGATCGAAAAGAAACGATTTTGAGAGTGATTTTTGAAAGCAAAGGAAATCATTTGAAAACTCAAGTAGAGCATAGAAATAAAACAGATCTAAAAATAATCAGAGAAAACCTCAAAGGGTTAGGGTTTCAGAAGAACCCTAGAATAAAAAGGCTTTGAAAGGTCATTGACGTGAGTCAGAGAGGTGAGATCAGACTCAAACAACTATAGCACGCCAGAGCAAGGTTGGAGATCACCGGAGAACCTTGAATCGGCAAAGGTCTGAGTTTCAAGGTAAGAGCAATAAGAGGTGACTATAGGGGTTTCACAACCTGGGAAGCTATTGATTCCGGTGAGTTTCAAGGTGGGTGATGATGAGAGTTCATGGAAGGTTCGAGAGTGTTTGAGAGACAAAGGGATTCAAATGCGGCATCTCAGATGAAATGGCTTAGGGTTGGGGGGTTTGGGAAAATAAAAAGGCAAGGGAAAATCGTGGCCGTTGATCAAAATTATCAACTGCTTAGATCAAAGGGAAGTCGGGCGGATAAAAATGGGTTAAGGGGTCGGGTAATTTAGGATTTGGGCTGGTCCAATTGAGATTAAAATAGGGTTAAATGAGGGGTCCATTTAGGATAAAATTAAAATAAAATAGGGCCAGATTTTACATAGTCACTTTTTCCTTTTTATTTTATAAAAATAGTAAAATGAATTCTGAAAATAAATTAAAGGTGATAAATTATATAATAGTATATAAATATTAGATTAAAAATACTGGAATTAAATTCATAATTATAAACACAATTAATTCTTAAAATAGGCTAATATTACAATTAAGTATGATTTAGCTTTAAAAATACCAATTCAATTTATAAAAATGTGCAAAGATTACCTTAGCTATATTTTGGTATAAATATAAGAATACAATGACTGAATCACCAAAAGTAATAATTTTGAAAATAATTATTGATTTTGTACTGTTAAAATAGGGCAATAAATTGGTTTAAAAATCTTTTAAAATTTGAAAAAATAATAATAAGACACTTGGACATGCGCATATATATATATATATTTTGAAAGTATTTTATATATAAAAATATACAGAGAAAATTTGGGTATCAACAACTGCCCCTTTTTACCCGAGAAAGAGGAAATAGTTGTTAGGTAAAGACATGATGGCCAATTTTGACCGAACAAAATGGTTTAAAGAATTTGATCGTGCTCTGGTTTCTGAGTTGCCTATATATCCCTGGTCTTACAGGAATTAGGCCACATGTAATTCAGGATCCGTCGATGGGATATGTCGATTGAGATCTTTCAAGAACGGATGCGATATTTAAGTTGGGATGGATGGTTAAAATTAAATAGGGATGGGGACTGGAACGAGATCGCTCCCGCCATGAAATACTGCTCTCGGACTACGGCAATGATGCCTCTGAGCTATGATTCCTTTGAATAATAATGTGTAAAAGATAAAAGGGGTCCTCAGGCCATGACATGGACTTCTCCGGCTATGCGAATGGTGCCTATGAACAATGACGTCTTTGGACAATTTGGCAATCTTTCAGGCCATGCAATGCAATAGATGGCAATTTTTCAGCCCATGAAAGCGTAAATAAAGTGGCAATATTTCAGTCGATGCAAGACATAGATAAAAGCGGAGATCTTTCAGCCATGCAAAATGTATGTAAAAATGGCGATCTTCAGCCGATGCATGATTTAAATGAAGTGGCAATTTTTCAGTACAAGACGTAAATAAAGGTGTCAATATTTAATCCATTCAAGATGTAAGTAAAAATGGCGATCTTTCAGCCGATGCAGGATTTAAACGAAGTGGCAATTTTTCAGCCGATGCAAGACATATATAAAGGTGGCGATATTTTAGCCATGCAAAATGTAAGTAAATGTGGCGATATTTTGGCCATTCAAAATATAAGTAAAAATGGCGACTTTTTAGCCGATGAAGGATTTAAATGAAGTGGCAATTTTTCAGCCGAGGCAGATAGAGACATGGCTTAGTCTCGAAAGGCAGAATGGTAGCATTACGCAATGCAGTAAATGCAGATGGAGGTAGAGATTAACCTCGGAAGGCAGAATAGTAGCCTTATGCGATGCAAGAATGCAGATGGAGGTAGAGATTAACCTCGGAAGGCAGAATGGTAGCTTTATGCAATGCAGGAAATATGGATGGAGACAATGCTTAGTCTTGGAAGGAAGAATGGTAGCCTTATGCAATGCAGAATGCAGATGGAGATAGTGCTTAGTCTCGAAAGGCAGAATGGTAGCCTTGTGCAAGAAATAATAGGAGAACAATAATAAAATTTCTTAGCTGATAGCTGGTTGTGATATTGTTGCTGCTGGGGATATTGTATACATTTAGCTATTGCGAATAGGTGTGACAGTTTTGAGAATTGTCTTCTTGAACAGTATGATTGTTTAATATAATTGATAATTTTGTGACTTGGGTGCCTACATCCAAAGAAATTGAGAGTTTGTAAAGGAGAAAGGTTAGTTCATTTCCCCGTCGACTTTGCTTGCTCAGTTTGCTCTAATCTGATGACACAGTATGTATCATAGTTTAACGTTGCTGACAAAGCTAGTTTGATAATAAACATGCATGATTTTGTTAAAGATATGACTTAAGTATATAAGAAATAGTTTTTAGATGAACCGACGATTGTGACGTGGTTCAGGACATTGCAACCTCTTTTGCTTTGGAATTTTGAGGGTCCTCCTCAAAATTTTGCCCTAGTTTAATGGGTTGATACTTTTGACGGTTGCTTGCGATAATCGACTGAAGTTACTTCGAAATTTTGAGGGACCTCCTCAAAATTCTGCCCCAGCTTTAAATTGCAGGGGGAAATGAAATTTTATTGAATTGTGATCGAACCCATAAGGCTGCCTACATATCCCCTCTTGAACAGGTCAAATTTTGGGCCATGTCACTAGCCCAAACGTGTTTGCCCCATCACTCATCTAAATCTTGCATAAACTTAACCATACCGGCCTAAAGTCACCCCAGCCCAAATACCTTACCTGCTGCCGACCCATTTCCCTTTCCCGCTTCACTCACCCAAAATACTCTCAAAGAATACACAGAACCTTAATCTCAATAGACCCAAATAACGCAGCCACTGCTCCTCTTCTCCTAACAACCCAAATCACCCCTGCCTCGCCCGATTTCACCCCAAAAATTCACCTCACGCGCTCCCCTCTTCTCTCCTATTGCCAGGTGAGCGTAACGACCTCTGACAACAACAATATTCCCTCCCTCACTCGCCCGTGTTCAAGCTATTTCACGCGGTTGGAAGGCTTTAGAAGGTGGGTGTTGGATGAATGAGAGGCGTCAGATCGATTTCATTCAATCTGAGCCTCACATTCATCATGTGCTCATATTCAAGAGAGCCTTATCCGATTTCTTGAAGAGGAAGAAAGAATCTTGGGTTTGGATATAGGGGACCATTTTCTGTTAATAAGGGGATTTTTTAGAGAAGATTTTTGAGAGGTCTAAAAAAATCTGGAGAGGAAAAGTTTTAAGGCTTGGAAAATTTATTCCGATTTTTCTTCTTTGGATATGGTTTCTTCTTTTGCCAGATTCTGAGAGATATAAATGCATTGAGTGTCCTTTCACTCTCTTCTTCTCGTCTGGAATTTCCGTTAAAAATGAAACTCGTTTGAAAAGCTGCTACGTTCGCTGCTGCTTAGGGCTTCGCGATTTCGGGTCGATTATTGTTGCTGTTTTCGGTTGGAATTTCGGAGCAAAACCTTGTATTCCTCTGTTATTAATGAAAGTATTACTGATTTCAGGTTCCTTTCTATCTTCCATATCTCATCCGATTTTAGTTGGGTTTAATTTTCCTTTGTTAATGGCGTTCTTTCTTTGCTTTCGTTCTTAAATGTTTATGGTCCGAATCTGTTTGGTTTGGACATGTGAGACTGCAGTCTGATATGAGTTTTGATCACCGAACTGGTATTCGATTGCATCGAGTCTCATATAAATGGGCAGTATTCTTACACTAGATTCAGAGTGTCTGTCCATTTGGTGACGCTCAAGTTGATTAGTTTCTTTGTTTGAAAGTACCTGATGTTTCGTGTTTCATTTCTTTGATTGATTGAGCGATGCGATTTTCGATGAGTTCAAAACAACTGACTCTCTGCTTTTAGTCATGTGAGCATGAAGTTTAAGCTTTTAATTGTGTGTCGCTGTTGAGCTTTTCTGCTGAAATCTCCTGTTGTTTCTTTTCTTAACAATGCTATTAGTTTAGTTAGTTAGAATAGTAATATGCATATACTTTGTCCATCACAAATTCATATCCAGGCTCCTGTTATATTTCTTTGTTTGTTCTTTTTGATTTAGTCTTTCACACCCCTACCAACACCCAGCACCGATCTTCTTCTTCCGCGCTTGACCAAGTAGCCTTTCATGGCTTATACTTAACAGGGCCCCCTTTTTGTCGTCGTCTTCCTTAACCTAAGAACACCCTGTTCCATCGCTGCTCCGTCCAATTTTCAAGGTTTTTAGAAAATTGGAGAGGAAAATTGAGTGAGTGAAGGGTCGAGTTTTAGTATCATATTCCAATCTTGGTTTGTAAATGGGGTCGAGTTGAGTTTGTTGAAGTCTCTACTGCCCAAGATTCCTCTCTCAAAGTTCTCTGATTCTAGAACATGTCAACCGAGTAGAGTCCACTTGAGCAAACAGCACCTGCTGTTGCATCATCATGCCAAACTAATACCAGCTTAATCGTTTGAGTTTTCCGGCGAGTTTCGAGTTTTCTGATTGAGTCTCGACGACTATTTCTGTTGATTCTTTGTCGAAGCCCGTTCAAGGTTGTCGTGTTGAGGTTTCTGTTCCAAAACGGTTTCAGATTCAAGAGCTGTTCCTCTCATCAACTATTTCTGTTGATTCTTTGTCGAAGCCCGTTCGAGGTTGTCGTGTCGAGGTTTCTGTTCCAAAACGGTTTCAGATTCAAGAGCTGTTGCTCTCAAGAATCTGCACTTTTCTTTGATTTGCAAGAAACGTTGGTTATTTTGTCTAAATTCATTTAGCGGATTTGCTGAATCTGCTTCCATTTTGTTTTGAACATAAGCAGAACGTTTAATTTGATTTAGTTAATTCCTAAAACTTGGCGTCTATCTAATTAGTAATGACGAGTTTGATTTGAAAAGGATTCAGTGATTGAAATTGTGATGTCTCATGTATTTAGCTTGAATTCATGTACGTATCTTTCATATTGCTTGGCTTTGGCATTTACCAATAAAATATGATTTTGTCGTCTTTTGATAACTCAAAGTTTGACATGGCTACAATGGGAGATCTAGTTTGATTTGGAGTTTTTCCGAAATCTGAAGTTGTAAAGTTCGTAGGCTATAGAATTTAAGGGTATAATAAATCGATAAATCATACATTTCATAAAGTTGAGCCCGTTTGGTTTAGCTGATTTAGATTAGCTGATAAAACACTTTTAAGTGCTAAAACTGATTAAAAAAATAAACAGTTATGTGTTTGGAAAAAGTGCTATAATTAATAATAACGAGCTGAAGAACTAGGTATAAAAAGATTTTTGTTTTAAAAAGATATATTTTATAGATATAATAGTAAATATTTTGGTCAAACCTAAAGTGCTTAAGTCATCCCTAACAATTTACTCAAATCATTCCTTCATTTTTTTCCCAAATTTTTTTTATATTTTTCTCTCTTATTTTTAATTTTCATTAAAAAAATTTCATCTTTTATTTTATTAATTTGTAATTTCCACAATTCAAAAAGTTCCATAAAATTTTAAATAATACACGTAATTTGTAAGCAACTATTATAGATGAACTAACAATTCAAATAAAAGTGAAATCATTGCGATACAAGATTAATTTTACATAAAAATAATAAATATGCGAAAATTAATTTATCAAAATTATACAACAAAGTTAATATATAATATTAATATTATAAAAACATTACATAAATATCATTAAAGAGATAAAATAAAAGATTAAATAATAAAATAATAGTGAATAGTAATGACGGAGATAAATAGTGTACCCCATATTTGAGGGAACACTATTCATCCCCATTTTGGGGACAAAAATGGGGGAAGGTTGGAGGATAATTTTCCTCAAAATTGCCCCCATTATGGGGAATTAGGTCAAGGTTGGAGATTCCTTTATAAACTAAAATTTGATAAGTTAGGGGAGACTAACTTATGACTTTTGGCTTTTAGGCTTATAAACACTTAACTTATAAACATTTTTAATTTTATCAAACGCGTAGATTAGCCAAAAAGTGTTTATAAGCCAGTTGACGAGCTTATAAGCTTAGCAAAAAATCCTCGTAGTCCAATAATCTACCTTATATTAGTTGTCAGTTGTCCTGTATTAGAATTTTAGTGTTCAACGGTCCCTAGCAAATTTAGTTCAACAGTCTTTAGCTTAACAATATTATGAATGTTATGAATGTATATCGTCTTAGATGGCAAGCTTCTTATATGTTGCTTCAAATGTCACTATTCTGTAGTACACTAGTCTGTTTCATCAGTAAAGTAGTATTCATTATTCTATATATTGCCCCTGGGTATAAGCAATTGAAATGGGTTAATATCAGATATTATATTTCTCTTGGGCAGTTTATTTATCAGCATAATTCTTGCATAGTTTTGTGGCTGCGAATGTTTGTCTCATGTTATTCCTTATTATTTTTTTCCATCTTATCGAGTGGTTCTCGTAGTAAACAAGCTAGTTGTAGAGCTTATCGATTTAAATTTAATATTCGTAGAAGAGCCATTAGGGTGTTTAAAAATACGATTGTGGTTGCGTATACGTTTGCGTAACATGATCACAATTTTAAAAATTAATTTGGAGTGACGGGGTGAGTAGGGGGGCAGGGAGCGGTTCTGCGGGTAGGGCGGGAGGTAAGGGTGGGAAGAGGGTAGCGAACACACATAGATTAAGGATCGGGTCGTAGAACATAGGTACTCTGACGGGTAAGTCCATTGAGTTGGCGAAGATTCTTCAGAAGAGGAGGGTCAACATAGCCTGTGTCCAGGAGACTAGGTGGAAAGAGACGAAGGCGTGAGATGTAGACGGGTTTAAGTTTGTAAGGCCCCGTAAAAGTTTTGTGCATAAAATCTAGTAGCTATAGTGTCATGGTCCGAATAATGTGTTATGAATCGGGTTTTCAAGCCATTCCTAGATTCCTCATTGACGATATCCTCATCTACTCTCGGAGCAGGGAAGATCATGCCATTCACCTCAGAGCAGCATTGCAGACCCTTCTTTAGCATCAATTGTATGCCAAGTTCTCAAAATGTGAGTTTTGGTTGGAGTCCGTAGCCTTTCTAGGGCATGTTATTTCCAGTGAGGGAATTCAGGTGGATCCTCAGAAGATTGCGGCGGTGAAAGATTGGCCTAGACCCACGACCCCGACAGAGATTCGTAGCTTCTTGGGTTTGGCAGGGTACTATCGGAGGTTTGTAGAGGGATTCTCAACCCTCGCTTCCCCATTGACAAAACTGACGCAGAAGGCAGTTAAGTTCCATTTGTCCGATGCATGTGAGAAAAGTTTCCAAGAATTGAAGTCAAGATTGACCTCGGCACCAGTATTGGCCTTGCCAGAAGGCACAGAGGGATTTGTAGTTTATTGTGATGCCTCCGGAGTCGGTTTGGGATGTGTATTGATGCAGCACGGAAAGGTTATAGCTTATGCTTCCAGGCAGCTCAAGAACCACGAGAAGAATTATCCGACGCATGATTTGGAGCTTGCAGCTGTTGTGTTTGCCTTGAAAATATGGCGACACTATCTTTATGGGGTTCATGTAGATGTGTTTTCAGACCACAAGAGCCTCCAGTATTTGTTTAAGCAGAAAGAGCTGAATCTGAGACAGCGGCGGTGGTTAGAATTGCTCAAGGACTATGATATGAACATATTGTACCATCCAGGGAAGGCAAATATGGTAGCCGACGCTCTTAGTAAAAAATCCATGGGTAGTTTGGCTCATTTGGGTGTGGATCAGAGACCCCTGGCTCGGGAGGTTTACCAATTAGCCGGTTTGGGGGTTCGTATCTCGGCGTCAGACGAGGGGGATGTTTTGGTGCATAATGGAGCAGAATCATCACTAATAATTGCACTCAAAATATATTTATTTTAATTTTGGAATTATTTGCCTGGTGCAAAAATCATGTGCTCACAGTACTCAGCAGCGAGGATGGTGTATTGCAGTATCGAGGTAGACTATGTGTTCCGGACGTGAACGAGCTTCGGGAGAGGGTAATGGCAGAGGCTCATAATTCCAGGTATTCGGTGCACCTCGGTTCCACGAAGAATGTATCATGATCTTAAGGAGATTTATTGGTGGAACAGTATGAAAAGGGATGTGGCAAGCTTTGTAGCTAAATGTCCGAACTGTCAACAAGTGAAGGCCGAGCATCAACGGCCTGGTGGATTAACTCAGCTTATAGAAATACCAAGGTGGAAATGGGAGATGATCAATATGGATTTCGTGGTGGGGTTACCTCGCACTCAGTGTAAGTTCGATTCAATATGGGTGATAGTAGATCGACTCACCAAATCAGCTCACTTCCTGCCTGTCAAGTCCACTGATACTGCGGAGCAATATGCAAGATTGTACATCAAGGAGATAGTAAGGCTTCATGGCACTCCACTTTCTATCATCTCAGATCGCGGGGCTCGGTTCACAGCTAACTTTTGGAAGAAGTTTCAGCAAGGTTTGGGAACTCAGGTGAATCTCAGCACAGCTTTCCATCCACAGACCGACGGTCAGGCCGAGCGGACCATTCAGACGCTTGAAGATATGTTGCGGGCTTGTGTCTTGGATTTCAAAGGTAATTGGGATGAACAATTACCACTGATAGAATTTTCTTATACTAACAGCTTTCATGCTAGCATTCAAATGGCCCCGTTTGAGGCATTGTACGGGAGAAGGTGTAGGTCGCCAATTGGATGGTTTGAGGTAGGTGAAGTGGAATTGCTAGGGCCAGATATGGTGTACGAAGCTATGGAAAAGGTCAAGGTTATTCGGGAGAGAATGAAAACAGCACAGAGTCGTCAAAAATCCTATGCAGATGTTCGCCAAAGGGACTTGGAGTTTCAAGTCGATGATTGGGTGTTCTTGAGGGTATCTCCTATGAAGGGAGTCGTGCGATTTGGAAAGAAAGGGAAATTGAGTCCTAGGTATGTCGGGCCATATCGGATCGTTCAAAGGATTGGTCAAGTTGCTTATAGGCTAGAATTGCCTCCTGAGATGTCATCAATGCACCCGGTATTCCATATGTCCATGTTGAAGAAAGTGATTGGAGATCCATCCACCATCATGCCAGTCGAAGCTATAGAGGTTAATGAAGATTTGTCATATGAAGAAGTTCCGGTTGCCATTCTTGATAGGCAAGTCCGTAAGTTGAGAAATAAGGAAGTTGCCTCTGTTAAAGTATTGTGGCGAAGTCAACAAGTTGAGGAGGCCACATGGGAAGCAGAAAAAGAGATGAAGGAAAAGTACCCCCGTTTGTTTGATCAAGCCTAGAAGAAATTAGGTGACCCTTCTACTCCTAGTAACTGTCATCTTGTCCAAGTTGTTTCCCTCTTAGTATTAGTAAAGTCTCCTTCGTTTTGTAATGAGATAAATGTGTTGTTGCCTTGGGTCACTTGAACCTTTCTTGGTAAATGAATGCCTTATAAAGATTTATGTGTTAATTAAACCACTAATAGTAAGAGTAGATTGGTAATGGTTTGTTTGTGTGTACATAGTGTATTAAGATGGTTAAATAAGGTAAGAACTCATTGAAGTGACAAGTTTTTGTGCAATTGTAACAATGTGATAGAATATGTGCATTCGTTGAGGTAAGAAAGTGTATACCGGTAGTGGGAAGTGTTGTATTTGTGTATTGTTGTTTGGTAATGTGTTTCGGGGCCCTCTGACAGGTGGATATGTCCATAATACAAAGGAAACTCTGGCGAAATTTTTCTAAAATATAAGAGTTAGTCAAAATTTTGATAGTTTGCATATCATGTCTTTCAAAACCAACTCATTTTCAAAACCCTCATTCGAGGACGAATGATCTTAAGGGGGGAGGATGTAAGGCCCCATAAAATTTTTGTGCATAAAATCTAGTAGCTATAGTGTCATGGTCCGAATAATGTGTTAGGAATGCGTAAAGCTCGCCGCGGTTCGGACCCTTGGTAGTGATTTAAGTTTCAAAAATGTAGAGAATCAATTTTTTCGGAAAAGTGTCAATTTTGCGGTCAAGAATGCGACCGCAGATCTGCTATACGGACCGCATTCTTGCCGCAGAGCTTACCAGAAGGTTTCCCAAAATCATGTTGAAAATGCGGTCGATATTCGATCGCATATTGAATCTGCGGTGCACTTTGCGACCGCAGATCAAGAATGCGGACCGCATTTTGGTCGCATTCCGTAACAGAACTTGTGTAAATTTTGAGGTCATTCCGCGGTCACTATGCGGACCGCATGTTGGTTCTGCGATCGCAGATGCGACCGCAGAATTGACCCGGCCCAGAAATTTTATAAAATTTGACCCGATCTCTTCTTTAATATAACGCCTTTCCCCTTTATTTTATCATATCATCTTACCAAAAATTAGAGAGAGAGAGAGAGAGGGGTTTTAGAGAGAGAAGTTCTTCATCTTCAAAGATTGTTCCAACCATTTAGTCCAAAGGATTCTAGGGCCAAGATTCAACTTCCCCAATCTTTACAAGGTAAAAACCCTAGCTATTTTCTCTAATTTTCAGTTTTAAATTGGGTAAAGAGAGGTTTGCATATAATAGCTTTTGGAAATGGAATTTTACACTCATGCATGATTATTGAACTTGATTTCTAGTAAAAAGAAGTGAGTAGAAGTAAAAGCCTTCAAGAGTAAGGTCTGCAAGAGTAGGATATCCTGGGTAAGCATAAAGTGGGAATTTAAAAGAAGGAAACTCGATACCAGGTATGTATGGTTAATTTTGATTCTTGTGAAATCGCCTATATGTGTGAAATTTGTTTGGTTAGTGTTAATTTGATAAATTGTGTGAAATTCTTGATGTTGTTGTTGGATATTCAAAGTTGTTGTTGAAATATGAGTGATGTGGTATGGAATATGAACCCAAAGATAAATGAGAGTTGAATTAGGTAAAGAATTGTGAATAATGGTTATGATGGCCTATATGGCACCTTATGGAAAAGAAACGAAACACTTGAGGATTGGTAAGTTGTTGAACAATACGGTATGAATATTCTTGATTATGGAAATATTGTAACTTGGTTGTGATATTGGCTTGAGAAATAATTGTGAACATGAACCAACTTGTAAGTTGCTTATTTGAAGTTGTTGTAATTTGGTGTAATACCTTATTTGCTGTTTGTGATTGTTGTGTTTGAAAACTGTACGGTGGGATCGGGTTGCGCGCCGCAACATGAAGAAATAAGGTGTGGGTTGGGGTGATAAGGGTGGCCGAGGTAATAAGGGTGGTCAGGGGTAATAAGGATGGAAAGCGATCGAAATCGCTATTGAAAAGTGATACAAAAAAATTATTGATATGAAATTGTGAAAGGAGACAGCAGGAGAGTTTGCAACCTGGGGGCACTGATTTCCCCTATATTTGACTACTTGTAATTTATGTGGTTGATTGGTTGTTATTCTATTTGTTGACCTTAAACGTGCTTGTGTTGAGGCTTCTCTGAAATGAGTAAAAAAAGTGGGAACCATGGATAGTTAGCTTAATTGATTTCTTGATGTAATCTATTGTTTGTCTTGTTATCATGATCCTTGTTTAACGGCTTGAGTTTACTTGGGACAAAGTTTGTCCATACATACCAGTAAAATTCAAGTGTACTGACGTCCCTTTTTGCCGGGGACGCTACATTCGTGTTATGATTGTAGGTGGATCAGTAGCAGGCACTCCAGTTCATCGGCAGTAGTATCCTTCTCCTTCCACTGCCAGTTTTGGTGAGCCCCTTTCTTCCTCGGGGCCCTGTGTGGTTCATGCCACTTTTGTCTAGATTTCATTTTGGTTTTTGCAAGGTATAGCCGGAGCCTTGTTACCGACAAAGTATTGTATTCCCTTTTTGTATCCTAGAGGCTCTGTAGACATGTAAACTGTGGAACTCCAGTCTTATGTATATATTATGTTATGTCGGGCGTTGTAAAAACTGCAAACTTGTTAAAGAATCACTCGTATGGTTTTATTTGTTTATTGTGAAAGCATTCATGGTTAGTAAGATATTTGGTTAATGAGAAACAATCAACACAGGGGTAACGCATGGGAATGAAAGGCACCCAGGTCCGCTTGACTGGGGCTACCCGGTCAGGCGCCGGTCATGTCTCTCGATTTGGGGCATGACAAAGTTGTGGTACTCTGGGGTCGTGAGAGGTAAGAATGGAGTGTGCATCTTGGTTGATAAGGATCTTAGGGAGTCCGTGATGGAGGTTAGGCGAGTGAAAGATAGGTTGATATCTATTAAGTTGGCTATCGGGGGTTGCGTCCTTAACGTCATCCGCGCTTACGCACCGCATGCGGGCTTAGATGAGGAGGTCAAGAGGCGTTTCTGGGATGAGTTGGTGCTTAGTGTTCCCCAATCCGAGAAGTTGGTCATTGGAGGGGACTTTAATGGCCATATTGGGGCAGATACTAGTGGTTATGGTGAGGTGCACGGTGGCTTTGGCCTTGGGGTTAGGAACGGAGGAGGCACTACGTTGTTGGATTTCGCTAGTGCTTCCGAGCTTCTGATTGCAAAATCGACATTTCAGAAGAGGGAGGAGCATTTGGTTACCTTCAAAAGTTCGGTGACGAGGACTCAGATCGATTACCTCCTTCTCAGAAGGAGCGATAGAGGTTTGTGCAGGGACTGCAAGGTTATTTCGGGAAAATTCCTTTCAACCCTTCATAGACTCCTAGTGATGGATGTCGGACTCTGGATGAAGAAGAAGCAGAGGGGTGCTCGGGGTCGACCGCGAATTAGATGGAGTGCTCTGACTAAAGAGAAAGCCCAGGAGCTGGAGAGGAGGTTGGTTGATGGTGGAGCTTGGAGAAGTTCTGGGGTAGCAGACGCAATGTGGTCAGAGACGGCGTATCTGGTTAGGGAGGCAGCGCGGGATGTGCTTGGGGTAGCCAAAGGCTATTTAGGCAGACACCAGGGCGACTGGTGGTGGAACGTTGTAGTGCGAGGAAAAGTAGAGGGTGAAGAAAGCAGTTTTTGCGAAGTTGGTAGGGAGCACAAGCGAGGAAGAAAGGCGGGTGAACAGAGAGACCTATAAGGTGGCGAGGAAGGAAGCGAAACTGGCTGTCACGGAGGCTAAAAACGCGGCTTTTGGTCGCATGTACGAGGAATTGGGGGAGAAAGGCGGGGACAAGGAGTTATTCCGGTTAGCCAAAGTAAGGGAAAGGAAGGCGCGGGACCTGGACCAAGTTAGGTGCATCAAGGATGAGGATGGTAGAGTCCTGATGGGGGAGTCTCAAGTCAAACAGAGATGGCAGGGCGTATTTCCGAGACCTTCTCAACGAGGAGGGGGACCAAATCATAGAACTAGGGGAGCCGGGGCATTCGGAGCGTCATAGAGACTTAGGGTACTGCAGGCGCATTAGGGTGGAAGAGGTCGTGGGGGCTTTACGTAGGATGAGTAGAGGTCGAGCGACCGGGCTAGACGAAATCCCGGTGGAGTTCTGGAAATGCATGGGTAAGCCATGAGTGGAGTGGCTCACCGAGTTGTTCAATGCGATCTTCAGTACTAAAAGAATGCCGGAGGAGTAGAGGTGGAGTACTGTGGTGCCCTTGTATAAGAATAAAGGGGATATTTAGTGTTGCAACAACTATAGGGGCATCAAATTAATAAGCCACACCATGAAGGTCTGGGAGCGGGTGATCGAGGCCAGGGTGAGGGAGTCGACATCTATTTTCGTGAACCAGTTTGGTTTTATGCCGAGTCGGTCCACTACAGAAGCTATCCACCTTGTGAGGAGATTGGTGGAATAGTTCAGGGATATGAAGAAGGACATGCACGTGGTGTTTATCAACTTGGAGAAGGCGTATGACAAGTTCCCTAGGGAGGTTCTATGGAGGTGCCTGGAGGCTTAGAGCGTGCTAGAAGCCTACATTAGAGTAATCAAGGACATGTACGGTAGAGCTAAGTCTAGGTTCAGGATAGTGGGTGGTGACTCAGACCATTTTCCGGTGGTTATGGGGCTCCATCAAGGAACTACGCTTAGCCCTCTTTTGTTTGCCTTTGTGATGGATGCTTTAACGCGGCATATTCAAGGGGATGCGCCTTGGTGTATGCTATTTGCCGATGACATAGTCCTGGTAGATGAGACGAGGGTCGGTGTTAACGAGAGGCTAGAGGAACGGAGATAGACTCTCGAGTCTAAGGGTTTCAAACTAAGCAAGTCTAAGACAGAATATCTGGAGTGCAAGTTCAGCGCCGAGCCGAGCGAAGTGGGAGGGAACGTGAAGATTGGATCTCAGGCCATAGTCAAGAGGGATAGTTTCGGATACCTTGGATCGGTGATTCAGGGGGGCGGAGAGATAGACGGGAATGTCACCATATGTATAGGGGCGGGGTGGTCGAAGTGGAGGCTTGCATCAGGAGTCTTGTGTGATAAGAAAGTACCACAGAAACTCAAGGGGAAGTTTTATAGAGTTGTGGTTAGACCTGCCATGCTGTATGGGACGGAATGTTGGCCGGTGAAGAAATCTGATGTTCAGAGGATGAAGGTTGTGGAGATGAGGATGCTTAGATGGATATGCGGGCTCACCAGGTTAGATAAAATTAGGAATGAAGTTATTCGGGAGAAGGTGGGGGTGGCCCCAGTGGATGAGAAGATGCCAGAGGCGACGCTTCGGTGGTTCGGGCATGTGCGGAGGTGAAGCCCCGACGCCCCGGTGAGGAGTTGTGAGCGGCTAGCGGTGGTCGGTGTGAGGCGAGGCAGAGGAAGGCCTAAGAGATACCGGGGAGAGGTAATTAGACAGGACATGGCCGGGATGCGGATTTCCGAGGACATGACCCTTGATAGGAAAGTCTGGAGGTCTAGTATCAGGGTTGTAGGATAGGAGCTTCTAGATTTTTCGTAGTCCTTTCCCGGGATGGGTGAGGCGTGGTAGGGCCACCCATAGAGGATTAGTTTGTGTTCTCTTATGGTATTCATTTCTGGTAGTTACCGTTTTAATATTATTGCATGCCAGTTTTTTTATGGTACATATGACTCTTATGTTTAGATGATTATTTATGCGATGTATGCTGTAGTAACTAATGCTGTATTTGTTTTTGTTTTGTTTGCCTTTCTCTTCCCTGCGCCAAGGGTCAATTAGAAACAGCCTCTCTGCCCTCTCGGGTAGAGGTAAGGTCTGTCTACATATTACCCTCCCCAGACCCCACTTTGTGGGAATATACTGGGTTGTTGTTGTTGTTGGTGTTGTTGTTATGCGTTCACTCAATTTCAATCAAACTTTTTTCTTAATAATAAAATGGTTTATAGGCTATTAGTTAATTTTAGTTTACCTATCTTGAGGGGTGCCATTCACCGTAAAATTGCATATGACCCTCGTATTAGCTTTATAACCTAGATATTAAAAATGACTAATATTTCGTAGGATATCCTTTAGGGCCATTTAAACATGCTAGTGTGATTATGTATACGTCCGCGTAATACAATTACAGTTCTAAAAACAAAATTGGAGTATGCGTTTGCACAACTTTGGCCCAAATTTTCTTAATTATAATAAAGCATTATTAATTGTGGACACGTTCGCGTGACATAATTTTTGACGCCCCAAACAAGCGGGTACACTTACACGTAACCCGTTTCAAGATAATTTTCTTAATTAAAAGCGGTGAAAGAAGTAAAAGCATACAAGTTTTAAAATCAATGATTAAATAATTTCATAAGCAAAGTATGATTAAAGCGACCATGCTAGAACCACGAAACTCGGGAGTGCCTAACACCTTTTCCCGGGTTAACAGAATTCCTTACCCGGATTTTTGATTTGCAGACCATATACATAGTCAAACCTTTTCCTTGATTAGGGATTTAAACCAGTGACTTGGGACACCATGAATCTCCCAAATGGCGACTCTAATGTTTTTGAAAGGAATCCAGTTTCGATTGTCCTTTAAATAGAAAAACTCCTTTATTTTCTACCCTTCAAGGGGTGTTGTAAAAAAAGGAGGTGTGATACCTGGTGAACCATGTATGGACCCTGCCACTTGGGAGAGAACTTCCCTTTGGCTTCATCTTGATGCGGGAAAATTTTCTTTAACACCAACTACCCCAGTGTACTGTCTTGGCTTGACTCTCTTGTTAAAGGCTCTAGACATTCTGTTATGACAAAGTTGACCATGACAAACTGCATTCATTCTCTTCCCATATATGAGAGCTAGCTGCTCGTAATGACTCTTCACCCATTTTGCATCGTCGAGCTCAACTTCTTGTATGATCCTTAAAGAAGGAATTTCTACTTTGGCGGGAATAACTGCCTCTGTACCATGAACTAACATGTAAAGAGTTGCCCCCGTTGATATGCGTACTATGGTGTGATACCCCTATAGATCGAATGATAAACTTTTTGTGCCACTGCTTATGCTTCTCTATCATTTTTCTCAATATCTTCTTAATGTTTTTGTTGGTGGCTTCTACGACTCTATTCATGTGAGGTCTGTAGGGTGTGGAATTGTTGTGTCCGATTTTGAAGGTCTCACACATAGCTTTCATTAAGTCACTGTTGAGGTTGGAACCATTATCAGTGATGATTGATTCTGGTATCCCGAATCGGCAAACAATGCGGTCGCGGTCAAAATCTGTGATGACTTTCTTAGTCATTGCTTCTTAAGATGCTGCTTCGACCCATTTGGTAAAGTAGTCAATTGACGCTAGGATGTATCTGTGCCTGTTGGAAGCGGCCGGCTCGATTGGGCCAATAACATCCATTCCCCAAGCGGCGAAAGGCCGTGGTGAGCTTGTTGAGTTAAGCACATTGGATGTACCTTTATCAGGTCTGCATGTATCTGGTAGCGGTGGCATTTTTGGACGTACTAGATGCAGTCTATTTCCATGTTCATCCAAAAGTAACCAGCATGGAGGATCTTTTTTGCTAAGATAAAATCGTTCATATGCGGTCAACAGGTCCCGGTATGAATTTCCTCTAGCAGCTTAGGTATTTCCTTTGCGTTGAGACAGCTTAGTAATCCCAAATCTGGGTCCTTCTATATAGGATTCCTCCGCTGCAAAAGAAATTATTGGACAACTGATGATATGCTATAATTCCATATTTTAGTCGATTATTACACTCTAATTTATTGCAATTTAGTTGAGTTTGCGCTTTAATTGCTAGTGTTTTGCACTAACAGTGTGTTATATGCCTTATCTGAGCGATTCCGAGCTATATAGATGTCATGGTATAAATTCAAGTGATTTGCAACTTTGAAGTCTGAGTAAAAACCTAAGTAATTAAGCCGGGATCGTGTCAGGTGTCAACTTTCAATTTTGGATCCACAATATATGGTTGGAAAGCTATATATTGTAGAATGTGTCCTATTTCGCCGGGGACAAGGTTATTTAGGCCCTAGACCTACCCAACATGTATAGAAGCAAGACTAAACCTATTTTTGAAGTGGAGGGAGCCACTTTGGTGATATCTAACATACCTTGGAGGAGAATTCACGTGGGGGAACACACAACATGCTTGGAGAAGGCTTCTAACTAGTTTTTGTTCTCTTCTCTTCCTTTAATTTCATAGTTCATTAATTCTAGAGTTTTGGGTGCTACATGAATGTTGTAGTTTGAAGCTTGAACTGTTCTTATTATTTATCATATTGGTTTATTTATGAATCTTGTGCTTAATTATTTGAATACTTGATCACCAATTGAATACTATATACGAATCTAGGATTGAACTCGAGAGAGGAAATTCTAGATTGCATATAAGATTGAGTAGAGGAAGATCTTAACTCTTAGGGGGAGTGGATTTGCGGTTAGGATAGGAATATACCTAATCGTCTTGCTTGGTTATTATACGAAAATTATAAATACGTTCTTGTTAATCCCAATTCCATAGGAATATAGGAGTTAGGTTGGCTTCAATAGGCGAGTTGTACTTCGGGAGAAGGCTACGAGTAATATTAACCCTGTCAACCAATAAACCAGATAAATTAATTAAATGATTTAAGTGGAAAACTCAACGAGATTGTTACCTAACCCATAGCTCTAGAATATTCACTCACAGTGAATTCGGCTTTAAGTTTGTCGTTGTTTTCTTTAATCTCTTAATTTGTTATTTTAGATTAATTTTAGTTAAATATTCATATGTTAGGATTCGCTTGAATAGATTAATTGTTTGGTTTAATTTAGTTGATAGTTAATAATAAGTCCCTGTGGGTACGATATCTGGATTACATTCCTATATTACTTGTCGACCATGTATACTTATGTGTGTGTTTGGCCGCAACAAGTTTTTGATGCCGTTGCCGGGGACTTAGAAATTAACTAGTCTACTAGGTTAGATTTTTACTTTTTGTCTATTCAAGTTTCTTTTTATTTTTATCTTAGTTTAATATTTTATTATCTTTGTTGACATGACTTCTTGGAATGAGAATTGACCGAATATTGGTTATTCTTATTATGATGATCCTTGTCCATATTATGGAGGACCTCACTGGTGGAAAAAATGTCAGAATATTTTCGGGTGCGAGTTGTGCGCACAATTTCAATCCTTTGGGAGGAATATTTGTAATATATGTGGTGGTCAAGGTGGCCATTGGGATGGTTGTCCTAATTCTTACTATCCTTCTCAGAGTTCTTATTATAATGTTTCTAATAATGTTTATGAGTTTGATAGGATCAAGGAAGTGGAGGATATGGAAAACATGGCTCGTATTATGGACACGATGAGGCAAATAGTCGAGCAGTAAGATGAAACTCGAAAGGCTGAACAATCATGAGAATGAAGGTCGAGGCGGAGGAAGGGGGTGAAGAGAGCGAGTTCCCACAAGAAGATTATATTGAAGAAGCAGATATAGTGAGCCAATCTTGGCTTGAGGAACAAGCTCAACTGAAAAAATCTCATGACTTTCTACGTGATGGTCTTTTAAATATGACAGAACAACTAATAGAAGGAAGAACTAAGCTTAGACAAGATATAGACCAATTTGGCTTAGATATCCATGGCTTGCACGATCAATTGAATAAAAAGGTTGAGGCGTCTGATGCCCTACAATCAATTATTGTGGATACTGGTCAACATATGGAGCAGAAAGAGGAATTCCAACTATTCGACCAGAATATTATTAATGATGTCAAGGTTGACGAAGAGCTCAAAATTGAGGATGTCAAAAATAATTTAATTTTGGAGTTTGAGCGTATTGGGCCTCATTCTACATATGTTTCAACATTGTATTTGGTTAGTGATATGGGAATTAAGCCAGTCGAGCATATGAATGAGTCAATGGATGAGGAACAAAGTGCTTATATTCTGAAATTTGTGATGTCAAGGAGACTAAATGACATTCCTTACTTAAAAGGCCAAGAAGTGCAAGATGCGATACCTATTACTTGGTTTCCTTATTTTTACACCACCGTCCCAGGAACGTGATACAAAGGATGATGCAAAATTGGGGGCGCAATTCATATCTTCAAAGTGGAAGGAAAAGTGGTGATGTGATGGCATCGTGACACGATGTTAAATCAAGCTTTTACTGGGAGGCAACCAAATTCTATTTTTTTTGTTTATTTTATTGAGTTTATTTTATTTTTATAGTATTATTTTTGTATTTTGTAGGAGTAAGATCACGAAGTCAAAGCTACTAGGCGAGTGAAAAAACGAGCATGTGTTTGAAACTGAGTGAGGTACCCACACAAGGGATCATACGTGGGAGAAGTCTTAGTATCGCATGAGCTGCTAATTCTTTGGCCTTTGGCCTACCAGGAAGTCTCTGTTGCCCTTTTATTATTTATAGTGTGCATTAAGGACAATGCACAATTTTAAGTGTGGGGGGAGGAGATTGTCTGAGTGACTTTCTATGCTATTTTAGTTGTGCTAGTTTAATTGAATAATGTTTGTATTTGAAAAACATACAAAAAGTGGACTTTTTCCGATGATGGATCTCCTAAGTGGTTTTCTTGAGGGAAGTAAGTCTAAAGAAAATACCAAAAGATTTTGTGTTTTATTTTAGGTAGTGTAGTAACTTTTCCTTAGTTTTTTTTGGGCCACAATTATTTTCCAAGAATTTTATTTGAATCGGGTGTAGTTAGTATTTTTTTTTAGAGTAGGAGCCATGGTGTTGTGCTTTGAATTGAAGCAATATCTCTTGACTTGGTTATGCCTTGAGAATAGTGAGTACTTTGGCTGTGACGCTTAGGCTTAGTTTTTAACTCTTGTAAAAGTACCTTAATTTGTATTATCTTAACTTTGTTTAACTACTTGACTAGAGTGTATATGAATCCAATCTTGAGTGAGTTGTGTGCCATGTTTGGTAAGGATTTGTGTTATTTTGTGCATTGCATTTGATGTCTAGAACTTGCTCTGTGTGTTTGCAAAGTGAAATAGTAGTTTTGTTCAATCTTGAAAGTGATATAGGCATTTCTTTATTGAGCCATATAAATATTTTAACTGCCTAATTGTTATGTATCATAATTAACCCCTTTGAGCCTATAATCCTTATTCTTTGGCAACCACATTATAAGCCTTACCCATTTGTTTAATTTAACCATCTATTTGAATCTTTTCACCTCTCATGATTGTTATGAACTTTGTAAAAGTTAAGGTGTGGGGTGGTTGGTTTGGCTTTTGAGTGGAACAAATGAAATAAGGAGAAAAGTACACTGATTTAAAGGATCAAGAGCACTTGAATTGAAAAAGAAAAAAAAATGGTTGTATTGCTGTGAAAATTATTCTTTTGTGGCATATGAATGTTATTTCTGAGATTGAGTGAATTCTTTCAATCTTGAGTTACTAAGTGTTCTTAAATTTTATTGTGGGGAAAAACTCTTTTTTGTTGTGTGAGGGCATTTGATTCAGGAAGGAAAGGTAATTACATAAGAACCAGTCAGCTTTGCCTTTTACACCCCTACCCCTTTTATTCAATTACAGATACCATTTATCCCTTCCCTTTTAGCCCATGTGTTTTATTCTTATTTACCCGATCAACCCTTAAGTCAATTAGACCTATAGAGGTCGAAGTCAAAACTAGATTTCACAAATAGCCACAACTAAGCAGTCTTTCAATCATAATCAATTTAAGACTAAGTAATAGTTGCAGAAATAACCAACATCTAGACAATTTTACAGATATAGCCCTAATTATGAAATTACCCAATTAACCCTTTAATTAATCAAAAATTCAGAACAGTCAAAAGTCAAAATTGCATTGGAATAATAGCCAACATTAAACAATCTTACAAATATAGCCATAATATGATTAAACACTCGATTAACAGGACTCAGAGGAACAAATTGAATATAGGTTGAATCCATTAACAGAACATTTAATCAAGAATTAGATCTATCAAGCAAGAAACCTAAGTGGCTACAAAGCGTGTGATTTTAACTAGTGACTTAATCAGAAAAGTTAACATACCCACAATTGATTTCATGTACAAACAAATGAACTTAAGCATGCAACAAACTTTATGTTATACTCAGGATGACAAGAAACAGTCGAAGAAAAGACAATCAAGAACAAGTAACATAGTAGAGAAAATTAGGGTTTTTCTGGGATACTTAGCTTTTTCATGTGTTTTTTCCTTTTCCTTTTCTTTCTTTCTTTCTTCTTTCTTCTTTTTCTTCATTTTTCTTTCTTGTTCTTGATTTTCCGGTCATCAGGAGTCCATAAGCCTTTTCTTGGATGTTGGACTTTCAAACAGACTCTTTGAGTCTTCTTTTTTGTGAAAAGGTCTTAGTTAAGAGGATGGGATTTGATGGGGTAACTTTTGGGTTAAGTGTATCCGCCGGAGTAGGGTTCCGGCGGGTTATTTTTCAAAATTCGAAGGATTTGGATTACATTCGAAGGAAAATAGGTAGATATGGCGAAAGAGGGCTTCATGGTGGTTCATGAGTTTTAATGGTGGATGGTGGTTCAAAAGGTGGTGGTCGGCGGTTAGGGTTCCAGCAAACATTTTTTCTAAATTTGAAACGAATGAAAGGTTTTTGACTAGAATTATGGTGATAGGGTGAAAAAAGAGGGGGAATGAGTTCAGGGGTACGAAGTGTAATCGGAGAAGACGACTGGCTTGAACCACCGGTAGGGTTCCGGTGGCTCAGGTAGAGGGAAGAAGGGAAATAGGGGCGGCTAGGGTTTGGGGTTATAAGGTTTTTCATGTGTTTTTTCCTTTTCCTTTTCTTTCTTTCTTTCTTCTTTCTTCTTTTTCATCATTTTTCTTTCTTGTTCTTGATTTTCCGGTCATCAGGAGTCCATAAGCCTTTTCTTGGCTGTTCGACTTTCAAACAGACTCTTTGAGTCTTCCTTTTTGTGAAAAGGTCTTGGTTAAGAGGCTGGGATTTGATGGGGTAACTTTTGGGTTAAGTGTATCCGCCGGAGTAGGGTTCAGGGGTACGAAGTGTAATCGGAGAAGACGACTGGCTTGAACCACCGGTAGGGTTCCGGTGGCTCAGGTAGAGGGAAGAAGGGAAATAGGGGCGGCTAGGGTTTGGGATACTTAGCTTTTTCATGTGTTTTTTCCTTTTCCTTTTCTTTCTTTCTTTCTTCTTTCTTCTTTTTCTTCATTTTTCTTTCTTGTTTTTTATTTTCCGGTCATCAGGAGTCCATAAGCCTTTTCTTGGCTGTTGAACTTTCAAACAGACTCTTTGAGTCTTCTTTTTTGTGAAAAGGTCTTAGTTAAGAGGATGGGATTTGATGGGGTAACTTTTGGGTTAAGTGTATCCGCCGGAGTAGGGTTCCGGCGGGTTATTTTTCAAAATTCGAAGGATTTGGATTAGATTCGAAGGAAAATAGGTAGATATGGTAAAAGAGGGCTTCATGGTGGTTCATGAGTTTTAATGGTGGATGGTGGTTCAAAAGGTGGTGGTCGGCGGTTAGGGTTCCAGCGAACGTTTTTTCTAAATTTGAAACGAAGGAAAGGTTTTTGACCAGAATTATGGTGATAGGATGAAAAAAGAGGGGGAATGGGTTCAGGGGTACGAAGTGTAACCGGTAGGGTTCCGGTGGCTCAGGTAGAGGGAAGAAGGGAAATAGGGGCGGCTAGGGTTTGGGGTTATAAGGTTGAAGGTGTATAATGAGTTGAATACACAGGAGGTGTATTGATATATTGAAAATGTAACGGTGTATTTCAACCGTTGGATCAGATCAGATGAAGGGCCAGGATTTGTTTGACATCACACGATGTCGTGTGATTAAATGAGCCTTTTAATTTCATCTGTTAGATTAACCAAATGAACGGTCCTGATTGTTTAAGACTAACGACGTCGTTTCACTTTTAGGAAACCGTTACTCCTGGGCCGTTTGATCAACAGATCAACGGTCTAGATTTATTCTTTAAACGGCGTCGTTTGATTCTTTATACATACGGACTAGTCCTTATCTTTGGGCATGGTCTATGTATTGTGTATTTGGGCCATTGTATTGCCCACTTTGTGTATTATTTTTTTTCTATTTTCTTTTATTATTTTTGTAATTTCTTATATTCTTTTTTGCATTATCTTGTATTTTCGTATTATGTATTTTTATTTATTAATTTTCTGTATTTGTATTACTCATGTATTTATTATCTTCGTATTTTTTTTGTATTTTCTTTTAATTTTTCTGATTTTTCTAGAATTAAGAGTAATTTTCTTATATTTTGGTATTTTCTAATTAACGATTTCTTTATTCCGTTGTTTGAATTCTCTCACCACCCAGCTAGTCTCTGTCTGGTTCCGAAGAAGACTCTGTCGGCAACGATCAATTCCCCAGCGGCTTTCCTCCCCCCTCCCCCCTCCGGCGACCAGCCACCAGCGACTCAGGTAAGGTCACCCCCACCTCTCTTCTCTCTCTCTCTCTCTTCTCTCTCTCTCTTCTCTCCCCCCCCAGCCCCCAGCCCCCACCCAGCCTTCTCTCCCCTCCTCACCTCACCTCTCATCTCTCTCCCTCTCCACCTGTCTTCTCTCTCCCCCCCACCCGGCCCCCCTCCCCCGGCCCCCCCTCCCTCTCCCTAACTCCGGTGAGTCGCCGGCAGGGCCCCCACTCATTCCCCCGCCTTTTTGTGTGGTTGGCTTTGTGTTTGTGGAGGTTTTCGACGGGACGCAACAAAATTACCCGTCCCGATAAATCTCAGGACAGGCGACAAAGCGACTTTGCGGCGTTGGGAGTGAAGAGCTAAGCAACACCGGCCAAGACGTGCAAGGGGAAGCAACACTTGACCCCGAGCGCACCAAAGCCTACCTTCAGTTTTTTTTTCACCGGGAGTTGGTACCTCCCGCCTCTCGTTTAACCTGTACACCTTTTTCGTACTCTTGCTCTCATTTCATGTGAGGTTTACCCTGTTGCTATCTAGTGCATCCTTTACGTATCTCCCTTTTGTGCGTGGGTGCGTCATTATTCTCCATAGTCAGTTGGAGGGATAGTGGCCGTAGTGGGGGATGTAAGTGCAAGGTCATGTCCTCGGGGGGTAGGGGCGGTGGCGGGGGTGAGTAGGGGGGAAGGGAGCGATTTTGCGGGTAGGGCGGGAGGTAAGGGTGGGAAGAGGGTAGCGGATGCACAGAGGTTAAGGATCGGGTCGTGGAACATCGGTACTCTGACGGGTAAGTCCGTTGAGTTGGCGAAGATTCTTCAGAAAAGGAGGATCAACATAGCCTGCGTCCAGGAGACTAAGTGGAAAGGGACGAAGGCGCGGGATGTTGACGAGTTTAAGTTGTGGTACTCTGGGGTCGTGAGGGGCAATAATGGAGTGGGCATCCTGGTGGATAAGGACCTTAGGGAGTCCGTGGTGGAGGTTAGGCGAGCGAACTATAGGTTGATGTCTATTAAGTTGGTTATCGGGGGTTGCGTCCTCAACGTCATCAGCGCCTACGCACCGCATGCGGGCTTGGATGAGGAGGTCAAGAGGCATTTTTGGGACGACTTGGATGAGTTGGTGCGTAGTATTCCCCAATCTGAGAAGTTGGTCATTGGAGGGGACTTTAATGGCCATATTAGGGCAGATGCTAGTGTTTATGGTGAGGTGCATGGTGGCTTTGGCCTTGGGATTAGGAACGGAGGAGGCTATGCGCTGTTGGAGTTCGCTAGGGCTTCCGAGCTTCTGATTGCTAACTCGACATTTTAGAAGAGGGAGGAGCATTTGATCACCTTCAAAAGTTCGACGGCGAGGACTCAAATCGATTACCTTCTTCTTAGAAGGAGCGATAGAGGTCTGTGCAGGGACTACAAGGTTATTCCGGGAGAATCCCTTTCAACCATTCATAGACTTCAAAAGATTAGGCCAAAACATTTTTACAGAACATATTTCATGTTAGAAAATGAAGAGATGGGGTGCTCTGACTAAAGAGAAAGCCCGGGAGCTGGAGAGAAGGTTAGTCGAGGGTGGAGCTTGGAGAAGTTCTGGGGTAGCAGACGCAATGTGGCAAGAGACGGCGAATCTGGTTAGGGAGGCAGCGCGGGATGTACTTGGGGTAACCAAAGGCTATCTAGGCAGACATCAGGGCGACTGGTGGTGGAACGACGTAGTGCGAGGATAAGTAGAGGTGAAGAAAGCTGCTTTAGCGAAGTTGGTAGGGAGCACAAGCGAAGAAGAAAGGCCGGTGAACAGAGAGAGCTATAATGTGGCAAGGAAGGAAGCGAAATTGGCTGTCATGGAGGCTAAAAACGCGGCTTTTGGTCGCATGTACGAGGAATTTGGGGAGAAAGGCGGGGACAAGAAGTTATCCGGTTAGCCAAAGTAAGGGAAAGGAAGACGCGGGACTTGGACCAGGCTAGGTGCATCAAGGATGAAGATGGTAGAGTCCTGGTGGTGGAGTCTCAAGTCAAACAGAGATGGCAGGCGTACTTCCGAGACCTTCTCAACGAGGAGGGGGACAAAACCATAGAACTAGGGGAGCTGGGTCATTCGGAGCATCATAGAGACTTAGGGTACTGCAGGCGCATTAGGGTGGAAGAGGTCGTGGGGGCTTTGCGTAGGATGAGTAGAGGTCGAGCGACCGGGCCAGACGAAATCCCGGTGGAGTTCTGTAAATGCATGGGTAAGCCTGGAGTGGAGTGGCTCACCAGGTTGTTCAATGCGATCTTCGGGTCCAAAAGGATGCCGGAGGAGTGGAGGTGGAGTACAGTGGTGCCCTTGTATAAGAACAAAGGGGATATCCAGTGTTGCGACAACTATAGGGGCATCAAATTAATAAGCCACACCATGAAGGTCTGGGAGCGGGTGATCGAGGCTAGAGTGAGGGAGTCGACATCTATTTCCGTGAACCAGTTCGGTTTTATGCCGGGCCGGTCCACTACAGAAGCTATCCACCTTGTCAGGAGATTGGTGGAACAGTTCAGGGATATGAAGAAGGACCTGCACATGGTGTTTATCGACTTGGAGAAGGCGTATGACAAGGTCCCTAGGGAGGTACTATGGAGGTGCCCGGAGGCTAAGAGCGTGCCGGAAGCCTACATCAGAGTAATCAAGGACATGTACGATGGAGCTAAGTCCAGGGTCAGGACAGTGGGCGGCGACTCAGACCATTTTTCGGTGGTTATGGGGCTCCGTCGAGGATCCGCGCTTAGCCCCCTCTTGTTTGCCTTGGTGATGGATGCTTTGACACGGCATATTCAAGGGGATGTACCTTGGTGTATGCTATTTGCTGATGACATAGTCCTGGTAGACGAGACGAGGGTCGGTGTTAACGAGAGGCTAGAGGAATGGAGACAGACTCTCGAGTCTAAGGGGTTTAAACTAAGCAGGTCTAAGACAGAATATCTGGAGTGCAAATTTAGCGCTGAGTCGAGCGAAGTGGGAGGGAGCATGATGGTTGGATCTCAGGCCATAGCAAAGAAGGATAGTTTCAGATACCTTGGATCGGTGATCCAGGGGGACGGAGAGATAGACGGGGATGTCACTCACCGTATAGCGGCGGGGTGGTCGAAGTTGAGGCTTGCATTAGGAGTCTTGTGTGATAAGAAAGTGCCACAGAAACTCAAGGGGAAGTTTTATAGAGTTGTGGTTAGACCGGCCATGCCGTATGGGACGGAGTGTTGCCCGGTGAAGAAATCTCACGTTCAGAGGATGATGGTGGCGGAGATGAGGATGCTTAGGTGGATGTGCGGGCTCACCAGGTTAGATAAGATTAGGAACGAAGTTATTCGGGAGAAGGTGGGGGTGGCCCCGGTGGATGAGAAGATGCGAGAGGCGAGACTTCGGTGGTTCGGGCATGTGTGGAGGAGAAGCCCCGACGCCCCGGTGAGGAGTTGTGAGCGACTAGCGGTGGTCGGTGTGAGGCGAGGCAGAGGGAGGCCTAAGAGATACTGGGGAGAGGTAATTAGACAGGACATGGCCAGGATGCAGATTTTCGAGGACATGACCCTTGATAGGAAAGTCTCGAGGTCTAGTATCAGGGTTGTAGGATAGGGGTTTTTAGATTTTTCATACTCATTTCCCGGGGTGTGGGGCATGGTAGGGCTGCCCATAGATGATTAGTTTGTGTTCTCTTTTGGTAGTCATTTTTGGTAGTTACTGTTTTGATATCATTGCATGCCTGTTTCTTTATGGTACATATGCATCTTATGTTTAGATAATTTTTATGAGGTGTATGCTGGAGTAACTAATGCGGTTTTTGTTTTTTGTTTTTTGTTTTTGTTTGCCTTTTTTCCATGCACCGAGGGTCGATTGGAAACAACCTCTCTGCCCTTTCGGGTAGAGGTAAGGCATTACTACATATTACCCTCCCCAGACCCCACCTTGTGGGAATATACTGGGTTGTTGTTGTTGTTGTTGTTTGGTATTTTCTAATTAATACAAAAATGTATTTTGTTTTAATTTTCTTTGCTTTATTTTCCAAAAATAAAAACAACCACTGGTATTCTACATAATTATCAACAAGTTTCACACAAAAATCATTTTTATATATTTTTTGGAATAATTTGCTTGGGGCAAAAATCATGTGCTCACAATCACCACGCCAAATTCTATCTTGAAGAACAGGCAAATGAGGGTTATCATACTGCCGCTCCCTGATACAATCAAATAGGGAAGACCGAGAAACCACACAGGCTAGAACCCGACTAGGCTCCGAGAGGTCCAATCTCACGAACTGGCTGGCTAAGTCCTGAACATCTATCGCCATAGGTCTCTCTGAGGCTGGTAAATATGCCAAACTCCCCAAACTCTCTGCTCGGCGACTCAAGGCATCGACTACCATATTGGCCTTGTCCGGGTGATAAAGAATAGACATATCATAATCCTTTAGCAACTCTAATCATCTCCTCTGACGCATATCAAGGTCATTGTGCTTATGCAAGTGCTGCAAACTCGGATGGTCAGTATAGATCTCACAAGGCACCCCGTACAAATAATGACGCTTGGTCTTCAAGGCATGAATAATAGCAGCTAACTCAAGGTAATGGATAGAGTAGATATTTTCATGTACCTTGTACTATTTGATTCCGTAGGCAATCACCCTACCATCCTGCATCAACAACGCTCCAATGACAACCCGTGAGGCATCATAATAAACTGTATAAGACCCCAAACCGGTAGGTAGCATCAAGATTGGGGCTAAAGTCGAAGCTGTCTTGAGCTTCTGAAAGCTCGCCTCACACTTCTCTGTCCACTGAAATGGGGCACCCTTTTGGGTCAATCTATTCATAGGGGATGCAATCGATGAAAAACCCTCCACAAAGTGACGGTAATAACCCGCCAAGCCAAGGAAAGTATGAATGTCTTTAGACGAGGAGGGCCTGGGCCAACTCTACACGACCTTCACCTTCCTCAGATCCACTCGAATGCCCTCACTCAATACCACGTGGCCTAGGAATGCCACAAAACTCAGCCAAAACTCACACTTTGAGAAGTTTACATATAATTTCTTCTCTCTCAAAGTTTGAAGCACTGTCCTCAGGTGTTGCTCATGATCTTCCCGACTCTTGGAATATACCAGAATATTATCAATAAAAATGATAGCGAATGAGTCAAGGTATGGCCTGAATACACTGTGCATCAAATGCATAAAAGCTGTCGGGGCATTAGTCAGCCCAAAAGACATAACAAGGAACTTGTAATGACCATACCGAGTCCTGAAGGCATTATTCGTTATATCTGGCTCCCGAATCTTCAACTGATGATAACCTGAGTGCAAATCAATCTTAGAAAACACATGTGCACCCTGAAGTTGGTCAAACGGATCTTCAATACAAGGTAAAGGATAACGGTTCTTCACTGTAACCTTGTTCAATTGGCGATAATCAATGCACATACACATAGAACTATCCTTCTTTTTTACAAACAAGACAAGATCACCCCATGATGAAACACTAGGTCGAGTAAAACCCTTACCCAACAATTCCTGCAATTAATCCTTCAACTCTTTCAACTCAGGAGGAGCCATGTGATACGAAGGAATGGAAATGGGTTGAGTGTCCTGCAACAGTTCAATGCCAAAATCGATATCTCTATCGGGCGGCATACCCGGGAGATCAGCTGGAACACATCGGGGAAATCCCGTACCACTGGGACTGAATCAACAGAAAGAGTATCAACACTAACATCTCTCACGTAAGCCAAAAAATATGCGGCACACCCCTTCTCAACCATACGTTGAGCTTTAAGGAAAGAAATAACTCTATTGAGAGTATGATCTGAAGTACTACTCCACTCAATATGTGGAACACCTAGCATAGCCAGCGTCACGGTCTTGGCATGACAATCAAGAATAGCATGATGGGGCGACAACTAGTCCATGCCCAGAATAATATCAAAATTGACCATACCAAGTAATAATAGATCTACCATGGTCTCAAAACCATGAATAGTAACCAAATATGACCGATACACGCGGTCCATAATAAAAGAATCTCCCACAAGAGTAGAAACATATATGGGGGAACTCAAAGAATCTCGAGGCACACATAAATAAGAAGCAAAATAAGAAGACACATATGAATAAATAGAGCATGGATCCAATAGAATCGATGCCTCTCTGTGACAAACCAAAATAATACTTGTGATGACAGAATCGGAGGCAACTGCCTCACTGCTAGCATGAATACAATAATATCTGGCCCAACCCCTCTTGCGAGGGCGAACTCTATCTCCCCGGCCTCCGCCCCTGGCTGGATGGGAAGGTAGGGCATCAACTGGAGCTGTAATCATAGATTGAGAACTCTAAGGACCCCGCTGCGACTGAGCAGTGTGTGAAGATGCACCCCTACCAAGTCTGGGGCAGTCCCTAACCATATGATGTGTATCGCCATACTTCAAACAAGCTTTGGAAGGACGTGGTGGCTGTGACAGGCTGGGGCTAGTCCTGCTGGATTGACCACTGGAAGCACCCCGCATAGGAGGCGCACTAGAAACTAGAGGTGCATAATAAGGCTCCAGAGGTGCAGGTGGAACTGGAGAACTGCCGGTTGCTGGTAAAGCTAAAATGTATAGGACGGCTAGAATAACCCCTACCATAACGACCTATTGATGGGGAACAGGCATCGGAGTAGTGACCCCACTCTCGAGACCTCTTGGCCACCTTCTCCCCTCGTTCCCTAGAGAGCATACCCTCGATTATCCTAGTAATGCTCACTACCTGCTGGTAAGGAACATCCATCTCCAACTCTCGAGCCATGCTGGACCGGATGGGAGGAGTAAGACCCTCGATAAACCTCCAAACTCTCTCCTAAATTGTGGCAACCAAGGCAGGTGCATGTCTAGCCAACCTGGTGTAACGAATGGCATACTCTCAAAGCACCCTAGCTCAAGTGCTCAAACTCTGCGCTCCATGAATCCCTGAGGCTTTGGGGAACAAACTCTCGCAGAAACATGTCTGTGAACTGGGTCCAAGTTAGTGAGGCAAACTCGACTGGACTATCCAACTCATAAGTACGCTACCAATCATAGGCAGTTCCCCGAAGATGAAAGGCGGTGAAAAAGACCCCACTAGACTCCACTATGCCTATTATGCAAAGGATACGATGACATTCCTCCAAAAATCCCAAGGCATCATCTGATGCTAGGCCACTGAACACTATGGGATCATATTTCTTGAATCTCTCTAGTCTACACTACTCGTCCTCGAAAACAATTGACCTATCCCCGGGCTATGTTGGTATTGCAAGCGGTACAGGAATAACCTTTGGAACCTGCTCTATCTGCACTCTCTGTTCAAGAGTGAGGGCTACGGGAGTCTAGGCCTCTCCCCCGACCTGGGATATGGCTGCAACGAGGGGAAGCAAACCCGACTGAGCCAAGGTAGTGTACATGCTCATGAACTGAGCCAGAGTCTCCTGGAGCGCTGGAGTAGTAGTAGTTGTGGTAGGTGTGCCAGGTGCCTGGGCTCCAGCCAAATCTGCTGGTGGTACCTCGGTGGTAGCTCGCACAGGTGCTGTGGCTACACCACATACGTGTCCTCGACCTCTACCCAAGCCCCGGTCTCTGATGGCGGCGGTAGGGGTACGGGTGCCTGGTCCTCTCATGTAGTACGTGTTCTCACCATCTGTGAGAGAATAGAAGACAGGAGTTTAGAATTGATGTCAAAACATTGCACGACAAAGAATTCAAAGAAATGGAGATTATTCCTAAATATTTACATAGCCTCTCATAGATAAATACAGACGTCTCCGTACTGATCAACGAGAACCTAATAAACCGGCCTGTGTTCCGTGACTCCAATGAACCTAGAGCTTTGATACCAACTTGTCACAACCTAGTTCACCGATCGTGAACATGTCGTGATGGCACCTAGTCCCCACGACCGAGTAAGCAAAATATTGTGGAAAATATAATAATTTCAAGAAAATAGAGTAAACCAAATTAAATAACTAGAAGAAAATTGTACTGTATACCACTCGGCATGAACAACTCAGTAACACAAGTCTACTAAAATTCCCAAAGACCCAGAAACACATGGGTAATACAGGCTAGAGAAATGTACAGTATGGATCCAAAACTCGAGAATATTCTAACAAGCGAAAAAGAGAAAAACTAGATACTAAAGGTAGAGTAAGAGGGAGACTTGTCGGTCGGATGCAGCAGAACTATCTTGAAGTCTCTGTGGTTCTCCTGCCTCACTGATAGTGCGCCTAAGTAGAGGTACCTGGATGATCTGCACATGAAAACATGTGTATGAAGGGCATGAGTACACCACAACGGTACTCGGTAAGTGCCAAGCCTAACCTTGGTTGGGTAGTGACATGGAAAGGTCATGGACCTACTGAGGCAAGAATATAACTGTAGACTTAATTAACAGTGTGGAAAGCGGACTTAAATAATAAATGTAGCAGTATAATAAGGTAAATCAAAGAAGCAATAATAACTACAAGGATAGAGCAGAACATAGAGTAAACATAGTTCAATATCAGGATACCAATGAGGGTCTTCCAGGATACCGTCCTGTGGCCATTTGTCAACTCTCTAGTGGATCTCCCGGGATATTGTCCCGTAGTCCAATTTTCATACCAATACCAAAGGATCTCCCGGGATACCATCCCATAATCCAATCATCAATGTGTAGGAGGATCTATCGGGAATCTAATCCGCAGTCCGAAAATAAAAATGCAGGGGGATCTACCGTGAATCGAACCCATAGTCCCAAAGTAAACAAACAAGGGGGGAGCTACCGGAATCCTACATTCGTAGTCCTAAAGTAAATGCGCAATCACAGCCAGAAACAACCAAGGAATAAAGTACGAAAGGTAGTGCAACAGATAGAACTAGCCTAGCATGTTTCACGTAGTACAGTCAAACAACTTAAGCAATTAGGCAGTTAAGTCAGCTAAACATGCTTTCCTAGTCTAGAACAAGTATAATCTTCAAGTAGGATAAGGCAAGTAAGAAAGAAAGCTAAATATCAACTTAAGTGAAGACCGAATTTTTATCAATCAGCTCAAGTACGCGCTCGTCACCTCACATACAAGGCACTCAAATATCAAGAAACAATCCTAAGGGGAAAGGTCCCATATACAAGGTTAGCCAAGCACTAACCTCGAACCAGCTCATTAACACTAGAAACTGCGCATTTGCCATGAGTACCCGACTCTAAATAGCCTAAATCTATTCAATTCAATTACACATCGTAAATAACATTGCAGAAAACTTATTCCACTATTAAATTTAAAGTTGGGGCGCGAAAATAGGTAAAATGACCAAAATACCCCTCCAGCCAATGTCTCGGAATCAAATAATTTTTATGTTTTCAGATCCATCGTATTCTCACGAGTCTAACAATATAAAAATCTCCCGAATCGGAGGTCAAATGCCCCCTCAAAACCCCATAGCTAGGTCTAAGAAGTTTTACCCACTTTTTATTCAAAAATCCAAAATTAAAGGGTCAATTCGTAATTAGATTAATGGGTTTTAGTCATAGGAGGGAAGAAAATCGTTACCCAGTGATTGCCCTTGAAAACCCTTTGAAATTGCTCCCAAATCCGAGCTCCAAACCTTAAGTTTTGATAAAAATGGCAAAACCTCATTTTTGATAAAAATGGCAAAACCTCATTTTTGATATGTTAAGTAATGTCCAGATAAGTTGTTCATCGCGAACACGGAGAATGGCATGCGTTCGCGGAGAAGGAAAATTTAAGTGACCAAAAATTCTTTCTGTGATCGCGAAGGAAAGGCTGCTGACGTGAAGGCTTAGGTTTTAAAGTTACGCGATCGTGACGGGGCTCATGCGATCGCTTTTAAGGAATCAAATAAGGTCATGAAGTTGACCTATGCGAACACATTGACTGGGATGTGAAGCGGAAGAGGAAGTTGTTGAACTACGCGAATGCGATTGTTTCTTCGCGATCGCGAAGAAGGACTTCTGACCTACAAATTTCTGCAACATTTCCAAACCTCAAATTGCTCTGTTGAGCATCCAAAATACACCCGAGGCCCTCGGGACCTCAACCAAATACAAACACATCCCATAATATCATTCTAACTTGTACCAATCCTTAAACCACCTAAAAGAACGCTAGAAACATGAATTAAGCCAAGATTCAAGCCTAAGAACTTCAAATTCCAACCAAACACACTTTCGATAAAAAACCTAACCAAACCTTGTCCGAATGACCTTAAATTATGCGCGCACTTCTCAAAAGACATGATGGAGCTACAACAACCTCTGGAATTCAAATCCGACCCTCGGATCAAAAACTCACTATTGGACCGGAAACTTTAAAAATTCAAACTTCGACATTTCAAGCTTAAATGAGCTACGAACCTCTAAAATATATTTCGAACACGCTCCCAACCCCAAAATCACCGGAGCTAACAGAACCATCAGATTTCCATTCTGAGGTCGTCTTCACACTGTTCCGTATATGGATCATTTTTCAACTCTTAAGCTCTCATTTAGGGACTAAGTGTCCCAAAACACTACGAATCCTAACACCGAACGTCCCGAAAAACCAAAATAGTGGAAATGAACTTTGGGGAAGCAACTAATGGGGGATCAAAGCGTAAATTCCAAAAATGACTGGTCGGGTCGTTACAGTAAAAAAACGCAAAAACACCAGAAAAGTATTGCAGACAAGCATATAGGAAAACACAGTAAGATAAACTTATAAGAACATGGAAAAAATACAGTAGAGAATTCTACGATACTGTAGTATAGGAAAACACGGTAAGACAAATACATTAAATATTATACAAGTACACAGTAGAGGCAAACACATGAATAACAAAAAAATATAAAAGCACTTAACATTTAAGAAAACCCTAGATCGAAAAGAAACGATTTTGAAAGTGATTTTTGAAAGCAAAGGAAATCATTTGAAAACTCAAGTAGAGCATAGAAACAAAACAGATCTAAAAATAATCAGAGAAAACCTCAAAGGGTTAGGGTTTCAGAAGAACCCTAGAATAAAAAGGCTTTGAAAGGTCATTGACCTGAGTCGGAGAGGTCAGATCAGACTCAAACAACTATAGCACGCCAGAGCAAGGCCAGAGATCACCGGAGAACCTTAAATCGGCAAAAGGTCTGAGTTTCAAGGTAGGAGCAATAGGAGGTGACTATAGGGGTTTCACAACCTAGGAAGCTATTGATTCCGGTGAGTTTCAAGGTGGGTGATGATGAGAGTTCATGGAAGGTTCGAGAGTGTTTGAGAGACAAAGGAATTCAAATGCGGCATCTCAGATGAAATGGCTTAGGGTTGGGGGGTTTGGGAAATTAAAAAGGCAAGGGAAAATCGTGGTCGTTGATCAAAATTATCAACGGCTTAGATCAAAGGGAAGTCAGGCAGATAAAAATAAATGGGTTAAGGGGTCGGGTAATTTAGAATTTGGGCTGGTCCAATTGAGATTAAAATAGGGTTAAATGAGGGGTCCATTTAGGCTAAAATTAAAATAAAATAGGGCCAGATTTTACATAGCCACTTTTCCTTTTTTATTTTATAAAAATAGTAAAATGAATTCTGAAAATAAATTAAAGGTGGTAAATTATATAATAGTATATAAATATTAAATTAAAAATACTGGAATTAAATTCATAATTATAAACGCAATTAATTCTTAAAATAGGCTAATATTACAATTAAGTATGATTTAGCTTTAAAAATACCAAATCAATTTATAAAAATGTGCAAAGATTACCTTAGCTATATTTTGGTATAAATATAAGAATACAATGACTGAATCACCAAAAGTAATAATTTTGAAAATAATTATTGATTTTGTACTGTTAAAATAGGGCAATAAATTGGTTTAAAAATCTTTTAAAATTTGAAAAAATAATAATAAGACACTTGGACATGCGCATATATATATATATATTTTGAAAGTATTTTATATATAAAAATATACAGAGAAAATTTGGGTATCAACAACTGCCCCTTTTTACCCGAGAAAGAGGAAAAATATACAGAAAATAATTAGGTATCAACAGCTGCACCTTTTTACCCGAGAATGAGGAAATGGTTGTTAGGTAAAGACATGATGGCCAATTTTGACCGAACAAAATGGTTTAAAGATTTTGATCGTGCTCTGGTTTCTGAGTTGCCTATATATCCCTGGTCTTACAGGAATTAGGCCACATGTAATTTAGGATCCGTCGATGGGATATGCCGATTGAGATCTTTCAAGAACGGATGCGATATTTAAGTTGGGATGGATGGTTAAAATTAAATAGGGCTGGGGACTGGAACGAGATCGCTCCGGCCATGAAATACTGCTCTCGGACTACGGCGATGATGCCTCTGAGCTATGGTGCCTTTGAATAATAATGTGTAAAAGATAAAAGGGGTCCTCAGGCCATGACATGGACTTCTCGGGCTATGCGAATGGTGCCTATGAACAATGACGCCTTTGGACAATTTGGCAATCTTTCAGGCCATGCAATGCAATAGATGGCAATTTTTCAGCCCATGAAAGCGTAAATAAAGTGGCGATATTTCAGTCGATGCAAGACATAGATAAAGGTGGCGATCTTTCAGCCAGGCAAAATGTATGTAAAAATGGCGGTCTTCAGCCGATGCATGATTTAAATGAAGTGGCAATTTTTCAGTGCAAGACGTAAATAAAGGTGTCAATATTTAATCCATGCAAGATGTAGGTAAAAATGGCGATCTTTCAGCCGATGCAAGATATAAATGAAGTGGCAATTTTTCAGCCGATGCAAGACATATATAAAGGTGGCGATATTTTAGCCATGCAAAATGTAAGTAAAGGTGGCGATATTTTGGCCATTCAAATTGTATGTACAAATGTCGACTTATTAGCCGATGAAGGATTTAAATGAAGTGGCAATTTTTCAGCTGATGCAGATGGAGACATGGCTTAGTCTCGAAAGGCAGAATGGTAGCCTTACGCAATGCAGTAAATGCAGATGGAGGTAGAGATTAACCTCGGAAAGCAGAATAGTAGCCTTATGCGATGCAAGAATGCAGATGGAGGCAGAGCTTAACCTCGGAAGGCAGAATGGTGGCTTTATGCAATGCAGAAAATACGGATGGAGACAATGCTTAGTCTTGGAAGGAAGAATGGTAGCCTTATGCAATGCAGAATACAGATGGAGATAGTGCTTAGTGTCGAAAGGCAGAATGGTAGCCTTGTGCAAGAAATAATAGGAGAACAATAATAAAATTTCTTAGATGATAGCTGGTAGCTGATTGTGATATTGTGGCTGCTGGGGATATTGTATACGTTTAGCTATTGTGAATAGGTATGATAGTTTTGAGAATTGTCTTCTTGAACAGTATGATTGTTTAATATATTTGATAATTTTGTGACTTGGGTGCCTACATCCAAAGAAATTGAGAGTTTGTAAAGGGGAAAGGTTAGTTCATTTCCCCGCCGACTTTGCTTGCTCAGTTTGCTCTAATCTGATGACACAGTATGTATCATAGTTTAACGTTGCTGACAAAGCTATTTTGATAATAAACATGCATGAGTTTGTTAAAGATATGACTTAAGTATATAAGAAATAGTTTTTAGATGAACCGACGATTGTGACGTGGTTCAAGACATTGCAACCTCTCTTGCTTTGGAATTTTGAGGGTCCTCCTCAAAAGTTTGCCCTAGTTTAATGGGTTGATATTTTTGACGGTTGCTTGCGATAATCGACTGAAGTTACTTCGAAATTTTGAGGGACCTCCTCAAAATTCTGCCCCAACTTTAAATTGCAGGGGGAAATGAAATTTTATTGAATTGTGATCGAACCCATAAGGCTGCCTACGTATCCCCTCTTAAACATGAGTCAGGTCAGACGTAGTTCAAATTACATCATATAGGAAAAGCATGAAATAACACAGAATAGAGTTCATTGATTGGTTTTGGCCAAACTTCTCCGTCCATCTCTATAAGTATGAAGGCTCATCCTGTTAGAACCTAGTGTGAACACGTGATTTTTTCCCTATATGAATTACTCTCATAGTTTCAAAATAAAATAATTTCTTTTCATTATTTGTAATTTTATGGATTTTCGGGGCATTCTTTGTCAATTTTTGTATTTGTCTGTGCGTGTTTATTTTATTTAATTAGTGAAAAATACAAAAAATATGCTGCAGTTGCATTTAAGATTTAATTTTGAATTTTTGAAATAAGTAGTGAAATAGTTATTTTATCAGAATTGGAAAAATCACAAAAAATAATTTATTTTTGCACCTTTTAATTTTAATTTTGAATTTCGGTAGTTGTTCCTTTATTATTAATTGTGACTTTAATATTAACATTTGAATTTGTAGGATAATTTGTTTGGTAACTAATTTAATTTTGAAAAGAAAAGAAATTTTTGGAAAAACGGGAAAAGAGAAAGAAAAAAGAAAATACTTTAAAGAAGTCAAATTTTGGGCATGTCACTAGCCCAAACGTGTTTGCCCCATCACTCATCTAAATCTTGCATAAACTTAACCATACCGGCCCAAAGTCACCCCAGCCCAAATACCTTACCTGCTGCCGACCCATTTCCCTTTCCCGCTTCACTAGCCCAAAATACTCTCAAAGAATACACAGAACCCTAATCTCAATAGACCCAAATAACGCAGCCACTGCTCCTCTTCTCCTAACCACCCAAATCACCCCTGCCTCGCCCGATTTCACCCCAAAAACTCACCTCACGCGCTCCCCTCTTCTCTCCTATTGCCACATGAGCGTAACGACCTCTGACAACAACAAGATTCCCTCCCTCACTCGCCCGTGTTCAAGCTATTTCACGCGGTTGGAAGGCTCTAGAAGGTGGGTGTTGGATGAATGAGAGGCGTCAGATCGATTTCTGTTGATTCTTTGTCGAAGCCCGTTCGAGGTTGTCGTGTCGAGGTTTCTGTTCCAAAACGGTTTCAGATTCAAGAGCTGTTGCTCTCATCAACTATTTCTGTTGATTCTTTGTCGAAGCCCGTTCGAGGTTGTCGTGTCGAGGTTTCTGTTCCAAAACGGTTTCAGATTCAAGAGCTGTTGCTCTCAAGAATCTGCACTTTTCTTTGATTTGCAAGAAACGTTGGTTATTTTGTCTAAATTCATTTAGCGGATTTGCTGAATCTGCTTCCATTTTGTTTTGAACATAAGCAGAACGTTTAATTTGATTTAGTTAATTCCTAAAACTTGGCGTCTATCTAATTAGTAATGACGAGTTTGATTTGAAAAGGATTCAGTGATTGAAATTGTGATATGTCTCATGTATTTAGCTTGAATTCATGTACGTATCTTTCATATTGCTTGGCTTTGGCATTTACCAATAAAATATGATTTTGTCGTCTTTTGATTACTCAAAGTTTGACATGGCTACAATGGGAGATCTAGTTTGGTTTGGAGTTTTTCCGAAATCTGAAGTTGTAAAGTAGGCTATAGAGTTAATAATAAATCGATACATTTCATAAAGTGGAGCCCGTTATTAGGTGCTGAAAAGTTGAGTCCGGAACTGAAATAATGTTCAAAACAACAAAAAATACCAAAATAAACCAAAAAAAAAAAAAAATACACAATTACCTATTTCGCAGTATAAAACTGCGAATTGCACTAACGGCCGTTAGTGCAATTCGCAGTTTTATACTGCGAAATAGGATTTTTTATTTTTATTTTTTAAAAAATGGCCGTGTTTTCAAGAGTGGCCTATTTCGCAGTATTGTACTGCGAAATAGGCTATTTCGCAGTACAATACTGCGAAATAGGCTGCAAATGGGCCCACTTTTTAATTAAAAATCATAATTCGTAGTTTTGTAGTGCGAATTTGATTCTCAAAATTTTCTTATTAATAGACGACTGAACTTCGTCAAAACTATATCAACACAAATTCGGTTTTTCTCTCTTCTCCTTATCAATCCATTATTTATAATGTCTCAAGTTGCCAAAATGAGGGTTTCATTGTATTGGGGGGGTGAGGTTATTGTGGATAATAACTCAGTGAGGTATAGCTCTCCTCCACGGTGTCATGTTAAATTGCCGCTTAATATGCAATACAATACTTTGGTATCGTTGTTACGTAAAAAAATGAGTGAGCGGAGGCGTTCGGTTAGCATTAAAGTAACCGGAAGATTTCCTTATTCAGTGACTCCGCATGGGTTTGCTTATTATTCGGAGTTTAACATTGACGATGATGAAAGTCTTAGAGATTTTTTGCGGGTTCCGGACGAATATAGAGAATACATTGTAATAAAATTATTAGAAATGTATGTCAAGGTTGAAGACCTTAGTAGTAATGAGGGAGTGCGTATAAGTGATAACCCACATTCATCGGATGGTTATTTTGGAGGAGCATTAGGCGGACAGGTTGGAGATGGAAGAGGTTCTCTTGATTTGAATTTGTCACCACGGGCGAATGAGGAGCCAGAAAATAATGTTACTACTTCGTATAATGAAGAAGACGACCGGTAAACTTAAATTTAGTGAAATCTTTTTCTTTATGTTTTATTTGGATTTGTATTTATAGTTGTAATTTTCATAGGGTGTATCGTCCGGAATTGAATTTGACAAATTATGACCACGTCCCTAGTTGGAATTTGCAAAAATCTGCAGTATTGGAGCACGGTGGTCCCTCTGGTAGTTATCAGCAACCTCAAGAAAGCCAGCATGAGACTTCAAGACAATACGAGTTGTAAGTATAGTGATGTAGTGATATGTACATTTAAATTTCAAGAAAATACTATTAGGATACTTAAATTTTTGTTGGTTATATGCAGTGAAAACGAGCTTCTAGAAGCTCCTGGACTAACAAAGTTGCCCGTACACGATGTTTTTACTCGTGACTTAGCAGATGCGCAGAGTCAGGAGGATGATAGTGATTACGATAACAATGCGGATGAGTCTGGTGATGAGACACCCTTCCGTGAGGAGGGTGATGATGTGGAGGATGACGATGAGGAGGAGGAAGTGAATGTGGAGCCTGATTTGACTAGGGAGCATGTTCCTCCTCCTCCCCCGGTCTGTCGAAGAGTGTATGAATCCCACGTGCCTTTTCATGAGAGAAATATTCCATACCTGGATAATTTGCTTGCCATGCCTAATGTTGATGCATTGACAAGGGATTATGATGAATTACGATCGAAGATGTGGGATGAATGTAGACCAGGTGTTGTTACAAAAGGCATGTATTTCCCTGACAAAGCGCGCCTAGTTAGGGCTGTAAAAATCTATACCATAAGGGAGTCTCGTGAGATGACGATAAATGAGTCAACTAGGGATAAATACAAGGTTGTATGTCGCCGGTGGTTCTTGGGCTGTCATTGGATGCTTCGTGCTACAAAGAAAAAATCTGGTTTGTGGAAAATTGGTAAATTTATTAGCGATCATAGATGTGAAATGGACACATTCAATGAGAACCACTTCAACCTGGATGTTGACTTGATTTCTCTTGTCTTGGTTCCATTTTTGGAAGTGTCTATTAGATTTAAGATTAAAGAGTGTATTACAACTGTCCACAAGGAGTATGGTTGTACTATAAGTAAAAGAAAGGCATATCTCGGTCGCAAACGTGCCTTTGAACTAATTTATGGCGACTGGGATAAGTCCTTTTCAAATCTTCCCAGGTACATGGCTGCACTGCAACAATTTAACCCCGGTACTATTGTTGAATGGAGGCGCGAGCGAAGTCCTGGCAGGCCGGAATTTATATTCAACTATCTATTTTGGTCATTTAAACCAGCAATAGATGGTTTTGTGCATTGTCGTCCTGTAATTTCCATAGACGGTACTCATGCCTATGGAAAGTATGATATTAAGCTTTTGATTGCAGTTGCTATAGATGCCAATGGCCAAATATTTCCACTTGCTTTTGCCATTTGTGCGAACGAAAGTGAAGAGACGTGGACGCAATTCTTGAACCACTTGAAGCAACACGTTGTGAAACAACGTTCAGGTATTTGTCTAATTTCTGATCGGCATGGTGGTATTTTAAGTTCAGTACGTCACTTGCCTGAATGGCAGGCACCGCATGCATACCACCGTTACTGTGTGAGGCACCTAAAGGCCAATTTTCAAAAGAGATTTCCTGACAAGGCGTTGCATGACTTAATGTGGATGGCTGCAACTGAGCACCAGCTCTGTAAATTCAATAGGTGCATGGAAGCAATCCGGCAGTTGGAACCACGAGCCTATAGTTGGTTGATGCAACATGACACTCAAATGTGGACATTGCATGCTGATGGTGGCATACGATGGGGAGCCCTCACCACGAATGTGTCGGAGTCATTTAATGGCTTGTTGAAATCTGCCCGTGGACTGCCTGTCACTGCCATGGTCCGCATGACTTTCAAACAGAGTGCAGAGAGATTTGTTGAAAGGCATGCAGCTGCATCGTCATTGTTGGATAGAGGTGTTGAATTTATGCCAAAACCCATGGAAAGATTCGAAAAGTACAGGAAGCGAGCACAGTGGCATTCTTATCTTCAATACGACAATGAACAAGGTGTTTTCGAAGTTAAGACAGGTAATCGTGCACACCGTGGGAATAATGTACACACGGTGAATGAAAGTAGAAGGTTATGTTCGTGTGGGAAATGGACCATCTACCACATACCGTGCCCACATGCATTGAAGTGCTTTCAACAAGTTGGCTATGGGGCAACAAACTACATTGATAGGCACTACAGTGTTGCAGCATACGTAGACACGTATAGTGGGAAGTTGCATCCTTTAGGTGTTGAGCATTATTGGCCGACGGAACCTTTTAAGTTGGTATGTAACAAGGAGTACTTGCGCAAGTTGAGAGTACAAAAGAGAACACGTATACCAAACCAAATGGATGTTGGTGAGTCTGTTTATGCACGTAAATGTAGCATATGCTCCCAAACTGGACATGACCGCCGTAAATGTCCTTCAGGTGCAAGTTCGTCCAATGTACCCAACTATCAACCATAACATTAGTTCCTTATTTTTGTATTATTAGTTGTAATATATGTATGTAGTACCTTTTGTGCATTTGAAATAAAATTATTCTTCAAATTACGTATGTTGTTGTAATTTTCTTAATGTGATGTTGTGCACTTTTAAATAGTGTATAATAATACGAAAAGTGAAGTTATGAACAGCATGTGAATAGTCATATCTATGTCATTTCGTCCATGTAATTCGTAGATCAATACTACAAATATAAATTTGTCCTTTTATTTGAAAAAACCTTAAAATTATGTGATTTTTAGTGTCCTAGTAATTCGTAGTTCAATACTACGAAATGTAATTCGTAGTTCAATACTACGAAATGTAATTCGTAGTTCAATACTACGAAATGTAATTCGTAGTTCAATACTACGAAATGTAAAGTTGTCACTTCTTACGAAAAAGTTGCATTTTTTTGTAATTCGTAGTTTACAAAAAGTTGTCACTTCTTACGAAAAAGCTGCATTTTTTTGTAATTCGTAGTTTAATACTACGAAATGCAAATCGTAGTATTATATAACGATTTATGTTTATGTTTCCTATAAATACGGGGCTCATTACCGTCATTACATGTGCTTAAAATCTTACATAGCGCAAATATTTCTTGCGAACGTTTCATATTTTCAAAGTGTGTTACTGTGCAATATTTTAAATGGCTCAATATGGAACACCAGTGTGTTACTGTGGAAAAAAATGTGTGCAACAAACATGTTGGGAAGGTGATGATGTTGGACGCCACTACTGGATGTGCATGAACCGGATGGATTGCTACAAAAATCCGAATGAGCCAATGTGTGAGTTCAATGAATGGGTTGAGGAACAGTGTCTCCAAGCAAACTACAGAGAACGAATGCTTAATCTGCATAATATGTGGTTAGCGCAAGCAGAAAGCAGCTACAATAGCAATATAAGAAGGATACAACTCAGGGACGAGGTGAGGGAAGAAAAAAAACAAAAAACTAAGAGCAGAATGGAAATTGGCATCAGCTATGGGAGAAAACCAAAAAAATAAACAGGAAATTGCGGAGCTTAAGGCGAGAGTAAAAGAGTTAGAAGACGAACAAGAACGATTGCTAGAACAATTTAAGTGGCTAGAACGCAGAATAAATGGAAGCTCATAGACGAAACAATTTAAGTGGCTAGAACGTCTACTTGATTTTACTCTCGTTTAAGTGTCATTTCATTTTAACTGTAATAGTATGTTTGTGTTTGTATTGAACAATTTTAAGTTTTATGGGAATATTATGTTGTAAGTTTTATTGGAATGTTATGTTTGTGTTCTATTTTATATATAGATATTTGGCTCATTGTTCTATTTATTGCTTTAGTTATATTTGAATTGGAAGTGTTGTTTATAGATATTTGGCTCATTGTTCTATTTATTGCTTTAGTTATATTTGAATTGGAAGTGTTGTTTCTACTATTAATGCTATGTTTGTATGTATACATTAATGAAATCAAAAAATATTTATTTATTCAGAATAAATATTATTTACACAAGTGTATATACATAATGAAATCAATGAGTGCCGCATGCTTTGTGCCTCAAATTTGTTGTTGGCCTAAGCCGCATCCCCTGTCGGTCTGGCACACTATCTGGATCATCATCGTCAAGCCGCCTCTTTATGGGAGGATGTGCAGCGGCATCTACAGCACAACTTGCAGGGTCGGAGGAATAGGCCGTTGGGCCGGCACCAACCTATAAAAAATAAGTAATGTTAGATAAAATATGAGAGGTATTTAAATTATTATGGTTAACAAATTATTTCTCTCACAATGGTCTCGTCGAGGTCCTGCGTATATTCATCGATGGTCAGCTCATCATCGCATGTAGTATGGTCAAACATGGTCTGAGATGAAGACTGCATAAAAACAGATGTAATGAATTTATTGCATCGAAAGTAAAATAATGTAGAATTGAAAAACAAAAGTAATACAAACATACCGCATCAAATGCAGGGGACGATGTATAACTCAACCTACGACCGCCATCCACGTCACGGGTCGGCCGATGCTCAGCTGCGGTAGATGTGCCAGCGAAGTACTGATCAACATCCCCGTCAAAGGTACCCATCATCGACAATGCTCTCGACGGGGTGATCTGCAACGCTGGCAATGACAACTGAAGGCTGTATGAGGGCATGCTACTGGAAGGGTCAGCTGGATGAGTCATATAACCCTGCTGCATGCTACTGGAAGGCTCCTGTAGAGATACGCCAGAACAACAGATGCCCAACTGTACTGATGCACCTGCTCCATATCCTCCAGAGGCTGGAGAAACCGCATCGATATCTTGTTCCCCGACGTGTTGGGAAACAAGACACACCCAAATAGCATGAGTAATGCCATCCGAGAGAAACGGATAATCCACAGCTCCTCTGTCTCCTGCGTGAACTGTGGATGCAACTCCGCCATGAAATCTCTAATGACGGATATCTGGAGACCACTACCACCAACGTTGCCCTCCGGGTGCAAACCTGTCATCCGTGCCATCGCATCCGCCAGCTGTGCGCGGGTCATCCGTCTCCACTCCTGGGGCAGTGTCAATGCGCGGCCCTCAATGCGCAATCCATACAACACCTGCACATCCTGGAGAGTGATCGTAGCCTCTCCAGTAGGCAGGTGAAATGTATGCGTCTCTGGTCGCCACCGCTCTATCAACGCTGTGATGAGCGACCAGTCAAGCTGCATCCGTCCCAACTCAAATATGCTGTATAAGCCGGTCTGCTGTAGAAGGTCTACTACTCGTGGATGAAATGGATGCTGCGCCAAAAACTCCCACAGATCGTCCGGCCTCCTGGGGCGTATAGTCTGAAGAGCTAGATGGCCGTGCCAAATAGACTCAGATCTATGGTCACCCTGCAGTACTAATAATCCTGCTGCCAAAGGTCCAGGGTGTGCAAGTTGACGAGATGCCATGTCGTGTACTATAAATAAGAAAAATTAATTATTACATAGAAAATTTTTATATTTTCATAATTTTGTTAACTTAATTAATTAAATTACGTATAATTTAATATAACGGTTGTTTAAAGGTTCCAGGCTTGATTTTTGAGGCCTGGGACCACATATTAATGATTAATTATTATAAATCTCAATTTTAATATTTTCATAATTTTGTTAACTTAGTTAATTAAATTACGTATAATTTAATATAACGGTTTTTTAAAGGTTCCAGGCTTGATTTTTGAGGCCCGGGACCACATATTAATGATTAATTATTATAAATCTCAATTTTAATATTTTCATAATTTTGTTAACTTAGTTAATTAAATTACGTATAATTTAATATAACGGTTTTTTAAAGGTTCCAGGCTTGATTTTTGAGGCCCGGGACCACATATTAATGATTAATTATTATAAATCTCAATTTTAATATTTTCATAATTTTGTTAACTTAATTAATTAAATTACGTATAATTTAATATAACGGTTGTTTAAAGGTTCCAGGCTTGATTTTTGAGGCCCGGGACCACATATTAATGATTAATTATTATAAATCTCAATTTTAATATTTTCATAATTTTGTTAACTTAGTTAATTAAATTACGTATAATTTAATATAACGGTTTTTTAAAGGTTCCAGGCTTGATTTTTGAGGCCCGGGACCACATATTAATGATTAATTATTATAAATCTCAATTTTAATATTTTCATAATTTTGTTAACTTTATTAATTAAATTACGTATAATTTAATATAACGGGTTTTTAAAGGTTCCAGGCTTGATTTTTGAGGCCCGGGACCACATATTAATGATTAATTATTATAAATCTCAATTTTAATATTTTCATAATTTTGTTAACTTAATTAATTAAATTACGTATAATTTAATATAACGGTTGTTTAAAGGTTCCAGGCTTGATTTTTGAGGCCTGGGACCACATATTAATGATTAATTATTATAAATCTCAATTTTAATATTTTCATAATTTTGTTAACTTAATTAATTAAATTACGTATAATTTAATATAACGGTTGTTTAAAGGTTCCAGGCTTGATTTTTGAGGCCTGGGACCACATATTAATGATTAATTATTATAAATCTCAATTTTAATATTTTCATAATTTTGTTAACTTAATTAATTAAATTACGTATAATTTCATATAACGGTTGTTTAAAGGTTCCAGGCTTGATTTTTGAGGCCCGGGACCACATATTAATGATTAATTAATATAAATCTCAATTTTAATATTTTCATAATTTTGTTAACTTAATTAATTAAATTACGTATAATTTAATATAACGGTTGTTTAAAGGTTCCAGGCTTGATTTTTGAGGCCCGGGACCACATATTAATGATTAATTATTATAAATCTCAATTTTAATATTTTCATAATTTTGTTAACTTAATTAATTAAATTACGTATAATTTCATATAACGGTTGTTTAAAGGTTCCGGGCTTGATTTTTGAGGCCCGGGACCACATATTAATGATTAATTATTATAAATCTCAATTTTAATATTTTCATAATTTTGTTAACTTAATTAATTAAATTACGTATAATTTCATATAACGGTTGTTTAAAGGTTCCAGGCTTGATTTTTGAGGCCCGGGACCACATATTAATGATTAATTATTCTAAATCTCAATTTTAATATTTTCATACTAAAAGACTACGCTAAAATTAAATAAGGCTCTACGATACAAGGCTCTACGCTAACAGGCTCTACACTAACAGGCTCTATGCTAACAGGCTCTACGCTAACATGATATACAATAACATATTAATGTAATACTAAAACAATAAATATACCAACATTAAAATTTATTCAAATACCTCAAATTAAAGCTGTAAAACTGAAATTTTGTTACCGAATTCGTGTCCAATAGTATCTTCGGGTGGGCCCCACTTATATTGCACTTGAAGGGGACGGGTGGGACTTGGAAATCAAAATTTTGGCAAAAATTTGAAGGGAATTTGAGGGGGGGCCGAGGGGAATTTTAAAAGAATTGAAGTTTGAGAGTGGAGGAGAGGAAGGAGAAGGGGCGGGCGGATATAGCAAGAGTAGGCATTTCGCAGTTTTATACTGCGAAATGCAATTCGCAGTACAAAACTGCGAATTGCATTTCGCAGTATAAAACTGCGAAATGCCTTATTTTTTTAAAAAAAAATTTTTTTATTCATTAACTGTAACGGCCAAAATTTCTAAAAAAAAAAAATTTTTTAATACATTTCGCAGTATAAAACTGCGAAATGTACAAACGGACGTTTGTACATTTCGCAGTTTTATACTGCGAAATGGTTAATTATGTATTTTTTTTTTTTTTGGTTTATTTTGGTATTTTTTGTGTTTTTGAGCATTATTTCGGTTCTCCTCCCCTGAAAAGTTAGATTAGGTGCTGAAAAGTTTTATGTGTTTGGATAAAAGTGCTAAAATTAATAATAATGAGCTGAAGGTCTAGATATAAAAAGATTTTTGTTTTAAAAAGATGTATTTTATAGATATAATAATAAATATTTTGGTCAAACCTAAAGTGTTTAGGCTATCTTCAACCTTGTCACCATTTTTTATCCCTAACAATTTACTCTAACCATTCCCCCATTTTTTCCCCAAACTTTTTTATGTTCTTCTCTCTTTTCTATATTATATTATTATCTTTCATTTCAAATTCAATTTTTAATTTCCATTAAAAAAAATTCATCTTTTATTTTATTAATTTGTAATTTCCACAATTAATAAAGTTCGGTAAAATTTTAAATAATACACGTAATTTGTAAGCAACTATTATAGATTAACTAATAATTCAAATAAAAGTTAAATCATTGCGATACAAGATTAATTAAATGCATATCATTTTACATAAAAATAATAAATGCATGAAAGTTAATTTATTAAATTATACAACAAAGTTAATATATAATATTAATATTATAAAAATATTACATAAATATCATTAAGTGTATATAAATAGATAAAATAAAAGATTAAATAATAAAATAATAGTGAATAGTAATGGCGGAAATAAATAGTGTACCCCATATTTGAGGGAACACTATTTATCCCCATTTTGGGGACGAAAATGGGGGAAGGTTGGAGGATAATTTTCCTCAAAATTGCCTGCATTATGGGGAATGTGGTCAAGGTTGGAGATGCCCTTATAAACTGATATTTGATAAGTTATGGGAGACTAACTTATGACTTTTGGCTTTTAGGCTTATAAACACTTAACTTATAAACATTTTTAATTTTATCAAACGCGTAGATAAGCCAAAAAGTGTTTATAAGCCAGTTGACCAACTTATAAGCTTAGCCAAACATTCTCGTAGTCTAATAATCTACCTTATATTAGTTGTCAGTTGTCTTGTATTAGAATTTTAGTGTTCAACAGTCCCTAACAAATTTAGTTCAACAATCTTTAAGCTTAACAATATTATGAATGTTATGAATGTATATCGTCTTAGATGCCAAGCTTCTTATATGTTGCTTCAAAATTCACTATTCTGCTGTACACTAGTCTGTTTCATCAATAAAGTAGTATTCATTATTCTATATATTGCCCGTGGGTATAAGCTATTGAAATGGGTTAATATCAGATATTATATACAGTTTACTCATCAGCATAATTCTTGCATAGTTTTGTGGCTGCGAATGTTTGTCTCATGTTATTCCTTATTATTTTTTCCATCTCATCGAGTGGTTCTCGTAGTAAACAAGCTAGTTGTAGAGTTTATCGATTTAAATTTAATATTCGTAGAAGAGCCATTAGGGTGTTTAAAAACACGATTGTGGTTGCGTATACGTTTGCGTAACATGATCACAATTTTAAAAATTACTTTGGAATATGCGTTTACTCAATTTCAATCAAAATTTTTCTTAATAATAAAATAATTTATAGGCTATTAATTAATTTTAATTTACCTATCTTGAGGGGTGCCATTCACCATAAAATTGCATATGGCCCTCGTATTAGCTTTATAACCTAGATATTAAAAATGACTAATATTTCGTAGGATATCCTTTAGGGCCGTTTAAACATACTAGTGTGATTGTGTATATGTCCGCGTAATACAATTACAGTTCTAAAAACAAAATCGGAGTATGCGTTTGCGCAACTTTGACCCAAATTTTCTTAATTATAATAAAGCGTTATTAATTGTGGACACGTCCGCGTGACATGATTTTTGACGCGCCAAACAAGCGGGTATGCTTACACGTAACCCGTTTCAAGATATTTTTCTTAATTAAAAGCGGTGAAAGAAGTAAAAGCATACATGTTTTAAAATCAGTGATTAAATAATTTCATAAGCAAAGTATGATTAAAGCCACCATGCTAGAACCACGGAACTCGGGAGTGCCTAACACCTTCTCCCGGGTTAACAGAATTCCTTACCCGGATTTCTGATTTGCAGACCAACAGAGTCAAACCTTTTCCTTGATTAGGGATTTAAACCTGTGACTTGGGACACCATGAATCTCCCAAATGGCGACTCTAATTTTTTTAAACGAATCCAGTTTCGATTGTCCTTTAAATGGAAAAACTTCTTTATTATACCCTTCAGGGGGGGTGTTGTAAAAAATAGGAGGTGTGACACCCGGTGAACCATGTATGGACCCTGCCACTTGGGAGAGAACTTCCCTTTGGCTTCATCTTAATGCGGGAAAAATTTCTTTAACACCATCTGCCCCAGTGTGAACTGTCTTGGCTTGACTCTCTTGTTGAAGGCTCTAGATATTCTGTTCTGATAAAGTTGACCATGAAAAACTGCATTCATTCTCTTCCCATCTATGAGAGCTAGCTTCTCGTAATGAATCTTCACCCATTTTGCATCGTCGAGCTCAGCTTCTTGTATGATCCTTAAGGAAGGAATTTCTACTTCGGCGGGAATAACTGCCTCTGTACCATGAACTAACATGTAAGGAGTTGCCCCCGTTGATGTGCAGACCGTGGTGTGATACCCCTATAGATCGAATGATAAACTTTTCGTGCCATTGCTTATGCTTCTCTATCATTTTTCTCAATATCTTCTTAATGTTTTTGTTGGTGGCTTCTACGGCTCTATTCATCCGAGGTCTGTAGGCTGTGGAATTCTTGTGTCTGATTTTGAAGGTCTCACACATAACTTTCATTAAGTCACTGTTTAGGTTGGAACCATTATCAGTGATGATTGATTCTGGTATCCCGAATCGGCAAACAATGCGGTCGCGGACAAAGTCTGTCATGACTTTCTTAGTCACTGCTTTGTAGGATGCTGCTTCGACCCATTTGGTAAAGTAGTCAATTGACGCTAGGATGAATCTGTGCCTGTTGGAAGCGGTCGGCTCGATTGGGCCAATAACATCCATTCCCCAAGCGGCGAAAGGCCGTGGTAAGCTTGTTAAGTTAAGCACATTTGGATGTACCTTTATCAGGTCTGCATGTATCTGGTAGCGGTGGCATTTTTAGACGTTCTAAATGCAGTCTGTTTCCATGTTCATCCAAAAGTAACCAGCACAGAGGATCTTTTTTGCTAAGATAAAATCATTCATAAGCGGACAACAGGTCCCAGTATGAATTTCCTCTAGCAGCTTAGATGTTTCCTTTGCGTTGAGACACCTTAGTAATCCCAATCCGGAGTCCTTATATACAGGATTCCTCCGCTGCAAAAGAAATTATTGGACAACTAATGGTAGACTATAATTCCGTATTTTAGTCGATTATTACCCTCTAATTTATTGCACTTTGGTTGAGTTTGCGCTTTAATCGCTAGTGTTTTGCACTAACGGAGTGTTTTATGCCTTATCGGAGCGCTTTCGAGCTATATAGATATTATGGTATGAATTCAAGTGATTTGCAACTTTGAAGTCTGAGTAAAAGCCTAAAGAATTAAGCCGGGATCGTGTCAGGGGTCAACTTTCATAATTAAGAACAAACAAAGACTCGAGTAGGCATATTACGCACTGTCTAATAAAATACACATAACCTTTTTCTCAGAAATCCATTTTGGGTCCCCCATATATGGTTGAAAAGCTAACTCAAAGGGCTAAAGGTTTTATGTTTTACGTCTTTCCAAATTCGAAATGGAACGGGGCCAAAACGCGCAAGATTTAAGCCAAATTGAAATCATGAACTAAGGGCCAGTTGGGCGCCACAGGCAGCACCTGGCGCCACCTGTGGCGCCGAATATAGTATGCACAATATTTGGACGCTACGGAGGGCACCTGGCGCTGGGGTGGGCGCTGGTGACGTGGAATGTGTCCTATTTTGCCGGGGACAAGGTTATTTAGGCCCTAGACCTACACAACATGTATAGAAGCAAGACTAAACCTATTTTTGAAGTGGAGGGCGCCACTTTGGTGATATCTAACATACCTTGGAGGAGAATTCACGTGGGGGAACACACACCATGCTTGGAGGAGGCTTCTAACTAGTTTTTATTCTCTTATCTTCCTTTAATTTCATAGTTTATTAGTTCTAGAGTTTTGGGTGCTACATGAACGTTGTAGTTTGAAGCTTCAACTGTTCTTATTATTTATCATATTGGTTTATTTATCAATCTTGTGCTTAATTATTTGATTACTTGATCACCAATTGAATACTATATAAGAATCTAGGATTGAACTCGGGAAGGAAATTCTAGATTGCATATAAGATTGAGTAGAGGAAGATCTTAACTCTTAGGGGGAGCGGATTTGCGGTTAGGATAGGAATATACCTAATCACCTTGCTTGGTTATTATACAAAAATTATAAATGAGTTCTTGTTAATCCTAATTCCATAGGAATATAGGAGTTAGGTTGGCATGAATATGCGAGTTGTACTTCGAGAGAAGGCTACGAGTAATATTAACCTTGTCAACCAATAAACTAGATAAATTAATTTGACGATTTAAGTGGAAAACTCAACGGGATTGTTACCTAACCCATAGCTCTAGAATATTCACTCACAGTGAATTCGGCTTTAAGTTTGTAGTTGTTTTCTTTAATCTCTTAATTTGTTATTTTAGATTAATTTTAGTTAAATATTAATATGTTAGGATTCGCTTGAATAGATTAATTGTTTGGTTTAATTAGTTGATAGTTAATAACAAGTCCCTGTGGGTATGATATCTGGACTTACAATCCTATATTAGTTGTCTACCATGTATACTTACGTGTGCGTTTGGCCGTAACAAGTTTTTGATGTCGTTGCGAGAGACTTAGAAATTAACTAGTCTACTAGGTTAGATTTTTACTTTTTGTCTATTCAAGTTTCTTTTTATTTTTATCTTAGTTTAATATTTTATTATCTTTGTTGACATGGCTTCTTGAAATGAGAATTGACCGATTATTGGTTATTCTTATAATGATGATCCTTGTCCATATTGTGGAGGACCTCACTGGTGGAAAAATTATTAGAATATTTTCGGGAGCGAGTTGTTCGCACAATCTCAATCCTTTGGGAGGAATATTTGTAATATATGTGGTGGTCAAGGTGGCCATTGGGATGGTTGTTCTAATTCTTACTATCCTTCTCAGAGTTCTTATTATAATGTTTCTAATAATGTTTATGAGTTTGATAGGATCAAGGAAGTGGAGGATATGGAAAATATGGCTCGTATTATGGACACGATGAGGCAAATAGTCGAGCAATAAGATGAAACTCGAAAGGCTTCACAAAGAGTTAGTGCAGCAATCACGAGAATAAACGCCGAGGCGGAGGAAGTGGGTGAAGAGAGCGAGTTCCCACAAGAAGATTATATTGAAGAAGCAGATATAGTGAGCCAAACTTGGCTTGAGGAACAAGCTCAACTGAAAAAATCTCATGACTTTCTATGTGATGGTCTTTCAAATATGACAGAACAACTAATAGAAGGAAGAACTGAGCTTAGGCAAGAGATAGACCAATTTGGATTAGATATCCATGACTTGCAAGATCAATTGAATAAAAAGGTTGAGGCGTCTGATGCCCTACAACCAATTATTATGGATACTGGTCAACTTATGGAGCAGAAAGAGGAATTCCAACTATTCGACCAGAATATTATTAATAATGCCAAGGTTGACGAAACGCTCAAAATTGAGGATGTCAAAAATAATTTAATTTTGGAGTTTGAGCTTATTGGGCCTCATTCTAAATATTTTTCAACATTATATTTGGTTAGTGATATGGGAATTAAGCCAGTCGAGCATATGAAGGAGTCAATGGATGAGGAACAAAGTGCTTATATTCTGAAATTTGTGATGTCAAGGAGACAAAATGACATTCCTCACTAAAAAGGCCAAGAAGTGCAAGATGCGATACCTATTACTTGGTTTCCTTATTTTTACACCACCGCCCCAGGAACGTGATACAAAGGATGATGAAAAATTGGGGGCGCAATTCATATCTTCAAAGTGGAAGGAAAAGTGGTGATGTGATGGCGTCGTGACACGATGTTAAATCAAGCGCTTGTTGGGAGGCAACTAAATTCTATTTTTTTGTTTATTTTATTGAGTTTATTTTATTTTTATAGTATTACTTTTGTATTTTTTAGGAGTAAGAGCACAAAATCAAAGCTAATAGGTGAGCGCAAAAACGAGCATGTGTTTGAAACTGAGTGTGAGGTACCCGCACAAGGGATCATACGTGGGAGAAGTCTTAGTATCCCTTGAGCTGCTAATTCTTCGGCCTTTGGCCTACCAGGAAGTCTCTGTTGCCCTCTTATTATTTATAGTATGCATTAAGCACAATGCACAATTTTAAGTGTGGGGGGAGGAGATTGTCTGAGTGACTTTCTATGCTATTTTAGTTGTGCTAGTTTACTTGAATAATGTTTGTATTTGAAAAACATACAAAAAGTGGACTTTTCCCGACGACGGATCTCCTAGGCAGTTTTCTTGAGGGAAATAAGTCAAAAGAAAATACCAAAAAGATTTTGTGTTTTGTTTTAGGTAGTGTAGTAACTTTTCCTTGGTTTTTTTTTGTCCACGGTTCTTTTCCAAGAATTTTATTTGAACCGGATGTAGTTAGTATTTTTTTGGGGAATAGGAGCCATGGTGTTGTGCTTTGAATTGAAGCAATATCTCTTGACTTGGTTATGCCTTGAGAATAGTGAGTACTTTGGCTGTGACGCTTAGGCTCACTTTTTAACTCTTGTAAAAGTACCTTAATTTGTATTATCTTAACATTGTTTAACTACTTGAATAGAGTGTATATGAATCCAATCTTGAGTGCGTTATGTGCCATGTGTGTGTAAGGATTTGTGTTATTTTGTCATTGCATTTGATGTCTAGAACTTGCTCTGTGTGTTTGCAAAGTGAAATAGTAGTTTTGTTCAATCTTGGAAGTGATATAGGCATTTCTTTGTTGAGCCATATAAATATTTTAACTGCCTAATTGTTATGTATCATAGTTAACCCCTTTGAGCCTATAATCCTTATTCTTTGGAAACCACATTATAAGCCTTACCCATTTATTTGATTTAACCATCTATTTGAACCTTTTCACCTCTCATGATTGTTATGAACTTTGTAAAAGTTAAGGTGTGGGGTGGTTGGTTTGCCATTTGAGTGGAACAAATGAAATAAGGAGAAATGTGCACTGATTTAAAGGATCAAGAGCACTTGAATTGAAAAAGAAAAAAAATAGTTGTATTGCTGTGAAAAATATTCTTTGATAGTGATGGCTCTTGATGTAAGTGTGCTTAAAGAAGAATGAGGTTATTTACATTGACGTGAAGGTAGAGTTTTGGTTTGACATAAGTATGTGGCTTAAATGTTAAAATGTATATATTAAAGTGCTTAGGGAGGTGTAATCACTCTTATATCTAAACGTATCCTACCCGTCCCGTAGCTTACATTATAACCAAATAAAGTCCTAATTGATCCGAGATTGAATGAGCTCGATTAGTGGAGTTCTACAGTATGGGCAAGCTTATGGTGCATCTTTTGTGGCATATGAATGTTATTTCTGAGAGTGAGTGAATTCTTTCAATCTTGAGTTCCTAAGTGTTCTTAAATTTTATTGTGTGGAAAAACTCTTTTTTGTTGTGTGAGGGCACTTGATTCATGAAAGAAAGGTAATGTCAGTGACCTCTATGTTAGAGCAAGTGGGTGAGTTGTGAATAATGCGTAGTATCCGTGACTTAAATCTTGAGGTGAAGATGTTATACTTTTGTGCTTAGTCTATTGTAAATATTCTTGGTGTGATGAGTTAGGAGAATTGTATGAAAAGGTTGTTTCTATAAAAAGTGTAGTTTGATTTTTCGAGGATGAGCAATGCTTTAAGTCTGGGGTGCTGATGATAGGCTATAATTCCGTATTTTAGTCGATTATTACACTCTAATTTATTGCACTTTAGTGAGTTTGGGCTTTAATCGCTAGTGTTTTACACTAACAGTGTATTTTACACCTTGTAGGAGCGATTTCGAGCTATTAGATGTTATGGAATGAGATCATGTGATTTGTAGCTTTAAAGTCTGCGTAAAAGCCTAAAGTATTAAGTCGAGATTGTCAGGGGTCAACTTTAATAGTTAAGAACAAACAAAGACTCGAGTAGGCATATTGCGCACTATTTAGTAAAATACACATAAATTTTTGCTCAGAACTCCATTTTGGATCTACGATATATGGTTGGAATGCTAACTCAAAAGTCTACAACTTTCATGTTTTACGTTTTTCCAAATTCGGAATGGAACGGGGCGAATATGCACAATATTTGAGTCAAAATGAACGAAACCGGGGAGAAGAGCCAGTTGGGCGCCAGAGGCAGCACCTGGCGCCTCTTGTGGCGCCAAAAATAGTATGCACAAATATTTGGATGCTAGGGAGGGTGCCTGGCGCCGCGCTGGGCACTAGTGACGTGAAATGTGTCCTATTTCGCCCGGGACAAGGTTATTTCGGCCCTAGACCTATCCAACATGTATAAAAGCAAGACTATACCTATTTTTGAAGGGGAAGACACCACTTTGGTGATGTCTAACATACCTTGGAAGATAATTCACGTGGGGAACATACATCATGCTTGGAGGAGGCTTCTGACTAGTTTTTATTCTCTTCTCTTCCTTTAATTTTATAGTTCATTAGTTCTAGAGTTTTGGGCGCTACATGAACGTTGTAGTTTGAAGCTTGAATTGTTCTTATTATTTTATCATATTGGTTTATTTATTCAATGTTGTGCTTAATTATTTAATTGCTTGATCAACAATTGAATACTATCTACGAATCTAGGATTGAACTCGGAAGAGGAAACTCTAGATTGCATATAAGATTGAGTAGAGCAAGATCTTAACTCTTAGGGGAGCGGATTTGCGATTAGGATAGGAATATACTTAATCGTCTTGCTTGGTTATTATACGGAAATTTTAAATGCATTCTTGTTAATCCTAATTCCATAGGAATATAGGCGTTAGGTTAGCTTGAATAGGCGAGTTGTACTTCAGGAGAAGGCTATGAGCAATATTAACCCTGTCAATCAATAAACTAGATAAATTAATTAGACAATTTAAGTGAAAACTCAAGGGGATTGTTACCTAACCCATTGCTCTAGAATATTTACTCACATTGAATTCGACTTTAAGTTTGTTGTTGTTTTCTTTAACCTCTTAACTTGTTATTTTAGATTAATTTTAGTTAAATATTCATATGTTAGGATTCGCTTGAATATATTAATTGTTTGGTTCAAATTTAGTTGACAGTTAATCACAAGTCCCTGTGGGTACGATATCTGGACTTACAATCCTATATTACTTGTCGACCATGTATACTTGCGTGTGCGTTTGGCCGCAACAACCTTCAAAGTGTGTGCTTCTGAGTGGTGTTTGCAAGCTCTGGATATTTTCCTTTTGCCAAATATTCCTTGATGTTATGAAACCAAGGTTTTCCATCTGCTTCTTCTTTGACTTGAGCACAATAAGCTGGGCTGATAGTGGATTCTTACCGGAATAGGATCAATGATGTTTGTATCCAGATACTGTATCATGGATGACAGGGTAGCCAATGCATCGGCAAAATCATTCTAGACTATGGGAACATAATGGAACTTTGTCTTTGTGAACCTTTTCCTCAACTCCTGTACATGGTGCAAATAAGGGAGTATCTCAGAATTCTTGGTCGCCCATTCTCCTCGTACCTGATGTATGAGTAGGCCAGAGTCCCTAATCACCAGTAACTCTTATATGTTCATGTAAATAAACATTTTAAGCCCTAAGAAGTAGGCTTCGTACTCGGCAATATTGTTGGTGCATGTGAACTTGAGTTTGGTGGATAGCGGATAGTGCTGAACGGTTTCTAATCCTAGGAACGCTCCAATGCTGATTCCTTTAAAACTGGTTGCTTCATCGAAAAACATTCTCCAACCATCATAGGATTCTGCAATGTCTTCTCCTATGAATGATACCTCTTCGTAAAAAAAATATATTTTCGGGGGTTCGTATTCTCCATCCATAGGGTTTTCAGCAAGGTGATCCGCTAGTGCCTGTCCTTTGACTGCTTTTTGGGTCACTAGACAATATTGTATTCACTCAGCAGGATCTGCCACTTGGCAAGCTTGCATGTAGGCATGTGCTTCTGAAAGATGTACATCAAAGGATCCATCCTTGATATGAGATATGTAGTACAAGCATAGAAGTAGTGCCTCAGCTTCTAGGCCACCCAAGTTAAAGCACAACAGGTATGTTGTAATAGAGAATACCGTGCCTTGTACAGAGTGAAATTCTTACTAAGGTAGTAAATGGCCTGTTATTTCTTTCCTGTCTCAACATGCTTCCTTAGGATGCAACCCAAGGCATCATCCAACAATACGATGTAGAGTAGCAGAGGTCTACCCGGCTCGGGCGGGACCAAAACTGGTTGCATTGAAAAGTGGTCCTTGATTATGTCGAAAGTTTTCTAGCAGTCATCGGTCCATTCGTTGGCAGCATCGTTCTTCAACATCTTGAAGATCGGCGCACATATAATAGTAGATTGTACTATGAACCAGCTGATAGAGTTAAGTCTCCCCAAGAAGCTCATCATGTCTTTCTTGTTCTTTGGCAGTGACCATTCTTGAATGGCTTTGATCTTCGATGAATCTAGTTCTATTCCCCGACGAC